>CM060106.1:13298012-13396575 GCA_030522415.1 Channallabes apus
ATTTGAAACCCAATGATTAATAATCGCACGGTGGTAATCAGCCCCATCACACAATCCTTACCTCTTTTTTCTTCTGACCTCCTCCAGGCTGAAGGAAAAACACCAGGATCAGGAACAAAGCCGTGCACGGCAGCGTGAACGACAAGCGCTTGGATGCGGCAGCCATTTTGGAAGATGCTCCCGAGGTGCAGCGTCTGTGGCGCGTGATTGGCTCGAGCCGCGACCAATCGGGAACCAGCCTGTTTGCGTTGCATCATGGGAAACGTAGTTTTATATATTTGTTTTTCGTCTCGATGCTAATCATGGCGTTAAATCATCGTGTTTTTATTGCTAAACGTTTTTTTTTTTGTCAGGAGTCATATTGAAAAAATTATCTTAAAATAAATCCATCTATAAACACTGTAAATAGAGTATAAGATAAAAATTGATAATGATTAACATTCTGACTAGCATTCGTACATGATAAGAAAGTATTATAGTTACACATTATGTAGACGTTATATCACAACCATTGGAGCACCAAACATTTGTTTTTCCCCACATTAAATTTTTTTCCCAGAACGTTCCAAGTACTAAACTCGCTTCTGTCGGTATGCGTTAGCATTTTAGCAATGGCTGTTTGTGCCTTTATTTCAATAGAAAACTATTTTTGTTCTGTTTTTGACATTGGATTTACATTGGATTGTATTAATCTAGGCCACTTCATTCAGAAATTATAGCGTTTTTTTTTGTTTAGTTTTTTTTTTTTAGACATACAGCGATACCTCGGCATACAAACACAGTACCACACAAATTCTCACCTTAAGAACTGAAATTTGGCAACAAATTTTCCTCAGCATATGAAGCATTGTCGGTAACCGTCGCATGTACAATTTACTCACTCACTCACTCACTCATCGTCTATACCGCTTTATACAGTATTGTATCCAGGGTCGCGGGGACCTGGAGCCTATCCCAGGAGGCTTGGGGCACAAGGCGAGGTACACCCTGGACAGGGTGCGTACGATTGAATGTCTTTTCTAAAAAAATATATATTGTTTAAATATGCAAAAATATGATTATAGTGTTGGAAATTGTCAATATTGGAAATATTTTGGATGCCCAGAAAGGATTATCTACATTTACATTATTATGGGAAAATGCATTTCACAAACAAACAAAAAATTCACCTTAGGAACTCACCTCCGGAAAAGATTAAATTCATATGTCACTGTATTTAAATTTCCTATTCCCCAACTGCACCTTCCCTCCTTATCAGCAGGGGGCGACTCAGAGTCTGAGAATGCCTAAAATGGGAAATGCAAATGCAAAAAATTGGATTGCTGAGATGTAAAATGATGATAATTACCGTCTGAAAAAAACTAAAGAGGCTCTGCACTATTAGCATGTTTTATAGGCAAGATGTTGGCCATGAGATCTCGTCATCATTCTCTGAGCTGGAGCGCTATTGTCCTCACTGGATGTTCAGTGGATTACATTTGATACATTAAAATTAGGAAATAATAAGGTCCACTTTGTGTGTGTGTGTGTGTGTGTGTGTGTTAGTCATTTTGAAGTGGTGTGAGAGTGTTTAAAGATAAGCACCTCAAGTTATTAACTTGTCTAAATGTTAAATGTTAGAACTGCCGCCGTCTGTTTGCTTGGTCTGATTGTGTGTGTGTGTGTGTGTGTGTGTGATCAGACAATGAGATGCATGACTATATTAAAGTCAATGGGTCGTGCAGAGCAATACACGCATGTCATGCCTGTTAGAGAACAATTTAGTACAACGATGGCCTTGTATCGACAAACGCAACACTCTTATCGTAAAAACCTGAAGACAGGCTAATAAAACTCCATAATAAGCATCATCTTAGTAAAAAAAAAACCCCACAAGTTTCATCTTACTGATTTTTACTAAACAACAGGCATCCTCGCGTCAGCATGGACCAACAAACTAATCTACTGTGTTACATTCCAGATTTAACCTGATGTTACCTAGATTAACCTTCTTAAACAAACATTACTCATATTTTTGATCATCCGAAATAAAATATCTAGACATGTACATTTACATGTACAACTGGTAGAATGTTGTCAAAGTTTACGTTAGCTACATAAAAAAAATCTAAATTTTATTTTATTGTTTGTTTTTTAAGCTAAATGTCTCTACAATTTCTAGAAAAGTGTAGCTGACCAAATGTATAGTTCACCATATCCTTAAAAACAAATATTTATATGTCTAATTTTTCAAAATTCCTACATTTCTACCTCATCATACTTCTAGTGAAACAAATTTCCATATTTAATAACTGTTAATTTCTTTAACCCAACATTGTACTTATTATTTTTACAGTACATCTAAGCACCAAAAAGTGTAGCCATATGTTAAAAAAGGATTTAAAAAATTAAACAATACAGTATTTAATCTTTTTTTTATTTATTTTTTTTACATTTTTATAAAAAGAAATTCATTAAAAATATATACTTCCACTGTTTGTTATTTTTTAATATAGTTTCTAGTTATCTAATCTACATATTTATGTAGTTACAGTGTAGTTACAGAAATTTGTAGCTTGAAATATTTTACAAAAACATTTATTTATTTTGTTTATTAATATTAATCTTTAGTAGCTAAATTTCTAGCTAATCTTAATTTGAAAATAAATTGATAGTTTGCCATATTTCTAAAGGCAGAAAACATCATTAGAAATTTTCTTCTTTTGTAAAAAATACAATTGTACAATTTTATATATTTTCACATTTCTGCCATGTCAAATTTATAGTCAAACAATCTACAGATGCTTTAAATGACCTACTTAATTTTTTATATAGTTTTTTCTACTTAATTGAATTCCTGAAACCTAACATTGTAGTAGTTTTTTTTTATGTTATCCAAATTTTAAACTTATAATTTTCAGTTCTTCGAATTCTAGTTTTTTGTTAGAAATCATATAAATAATTAGAAACGTTTAGTATGCATCCATGCATAGAGGCAAAACTAAATTTTTAAATTGGGAGTTTACATGAGCAATATTTCTACTTTTCCATTTTTTTTCTCATTAGCCAAAATCCTGTTCCCTCAAGTGAAGTAGGAAATCTAGCCTTCGTTCTACTTGGACAGTTTTAACTGTGTAAGTGACAAAGTAAAGCATTCCTCTGGCAGCAGGGTGACAGGCTGTGCCCCGAGGGTCAAAGAATCTACTAACAGCAAAAAGAAGGGGGGGAAAAGCTTTTAAGAAGAAATGGAAAGTAAAATTTACACTTTTATACGATTGTCCCAAATCATCCAAAACTTTAAATTAACCTTGAGTTTTATTTGTTACATTAACTTAAAACCCTATATAGGCTTTTAATACTCTTCATAAAAGTGAAAAAAAAAAACATATCATTAGTCTTTAATTAGTTTTGTTAATTAATTGGCATCAACAATGTACTGTAGCTACAATGCTAATAATGTATTCCAATATAGCAGCAGCAGCAGCAGTGTATCTCACTTAGCCAACTTTTGCTATTTTGCTGGTACTAAAATTTGACAATTTAATTTACTTTTGTTTGTGTAATGCTTTTATCAGTAGACATTGTGAAAAAAATGCAGGATGTGAATAATAAATAAATAAATAGATTTACACCCTTATGAAGTTATCCTTTTAAAACATTTTTGGACGACATAAATAATAATCGTAATGGAAACACACACACACACACAGACACACAGGTGTATTTCCAAAGAAATGATTAATTACAAACTGTCTCTGGAAAACAAGGAAGGAACAGAGCGGTGCGAGACCTGAGCGCGTGCACTGCATTGATAGGCACGCGCTCTCTCGCTCTCTCTCTCTCTCTGTCTCCCAATTAACGTCGGTCTGCTCATAAATCTTAAATTACGTCATGCGTTTTTGTTTCTCACTGGAGCACGCGGTAATATTCAGGGACTCAGCGGCACGTGGCGGGATTGCGCGGTTACAGCGCGCGCTCTCGCTCTCACTCCCGCCAATTAAAAGTTAAAAAGCACTGCGGATTTCCCTCTCTGTCTCTCCCTCCCTGTGTGTGTCTCTCTCTCTCTGTCTCTCTCTCTCCCTCTTTCTGTCTCTGTCTCTCCATCTCTCTGTGTATCCCTTTCTCTGTGTCTCTGTCTCTCCCTCCCTGTCCCTCGGTGTCTCTCTCTCTGTCCCTCTGTCTGTCTCTGTCTCTCCATCTCTCTCTGCATCCCTTTCTCTGTGTCTCTGTCTCTCCCTCCCTGTCCCTCGGTGTCTCTCTCTCTCTCTCCATCTCTGTCTCTATCCCTCTGTCTGTCTCTGTCTCTCCATCTCTCTCTCTGTATCCCTTTCTCTGTGTCTCTGTCTCTCCCTCCCTGTCCCTCTGTGTCTTTCTCTCTCTCTCTCTGTCTCTCTTCCTCCATCTGTTTCTGTCTCTCCCTCCCTGTCCCTCTGTCTCTCTCCCTCCGTCTGTCTCTGTCTCCATCTCTGTCTCTCTCCCTCTCTCCCTCTGTCTGTCTCTGTCTCTCCATCTCTCACTGTATCCCTTTCTCTGTGTCTCTGTCTGTCCCTCTGTGTCTGTCTCTCTCTCTCTCTCTCTCTCTCTCTCTCTCTCTCTTTATCCGATCGTTTGACTCCACATCAGGTTCTGCTTACTTTCTTGCTGTACCAGTTAGTTTTTTCTTTTCCTTTCTCGTTTTTTAAAAATCTTTTATTTCTCTCTTCCTTCTCTTCTTGTTATATCATCATATTAGATATCTCTTGTACTTTTTTGCTCTCTCTTTCCCCCCCCCTCTCTCTCTCTCTCTCTCTCTCTCTCTCTCCATCTCTCCTTCCCTCCCTCCATCTCTCTCTCTCTCTCTCTCTCTCTCTCTGTAGTTACCCAGTCCCTCTATCCTCTCTGTGGGTAGACCCTGCCGCAGGAGGAGGAAGGAATGTGTGAGGACCCGCCGCGCCGTGCGCGCTCCCGTGCAGTGCGCGTCGGGGGCGCGCGCCGGCGGATTTAGTCTCCCCCGGTCAGAGCGGAACGCGGAGCGGCGCGAGCGACCAGTTTCGGAGGGTTTTTAATATTACTGTTATTAGCATTATTATTATTAATAATAATAATCCTCTTCCTTGTGTTCTTGTTATTGTTCTCGGCGTTTCGTCTCCTCGGCGCGTTTCTCATGGGACTAGCGCGCGCGGATCCGCGGACATGGCACCGGGATTGAGCCGTTAAGTCCCGCAGACTGCACAACTTTATCCCGGGGTGTGTGTGTGTGTGTGTGTTACCGCTCATGGAGCGATCAGCATCACTGGACATCGAGGCGCTGAAGGTGAGAGTGTGTGGGGTTTATTATTATTATCTATATTTATTAGTAGTAGTAATAATCTTGGAGGTGATGATGATGATGATGGTGATGATGATGGCGGACTCTGAGATCGGAGCGCGCGTGGAGTGCATTTCAATAGCGCGGGTTGCAGCTCCGCCGCGGACCGATGTGTGTGTGTGTGTGTGTGTGTGTGTAAGAGAGAGATGATGATGATGATGATGGTGGTGGTGGTGCACGCGATCTAATGCATTCTGTTTTATACTGCATGCTGTTCCCCTGTTCCCCGTCCTCACGCGCACAGAAATGCAAAGTTGAGTTTTTTTATTATGTTTATTTATTTACTTGTTTATTTGTGAGTGTTATCACAACAACTTTTTCATCTTCACTGCTTCGACCTTCATCTGAACATTAACAGGTTTTTAATATATTTCTGATGAATATTCATCAATTTCAGCACCTGCGACGTGGACAGCTCCGCTATACTCTCTGTATCTCTGTCTCCCTCTCTCTCTCTCTCTCTCTGTCTGTCTCTCTCTCTCTCTGTGTCTGTCTCTCTCTCTCTGTCTGTCTGTCTGTCTCTCTCTTTGTGTCTGTCTCTCTCTCTCTGTCTGTCTGTCTGTCTCTCTCTTTGTGTCTGTCTCTCTGTATCTCTCTCTCTCTCTCTGTCTGTCTGTCTCTCTCTGTATCTCTCTCTCTCAGTGTGTGTGTCTGTCTGTCTGTCTCTCTCTGTCTGTCTGTCTCTCTCTCTCTCTCTGTCTGTCTGTCTGTCTGTCTCTCTCTGTCTCTCTCTCTCCATCCTTTTATCTCCACATCTCTCTCTTCCCTCATTTTCCTGTCTTCCACTCACCTCTCTCTATTCTCCCAGTTCCTCTAACCTTTCTTCACTTTTTTCTTCATCTCCTAATCACTTCTCTCCATCTGTTTTCCATCTTCTTTCTCCTCACTCACTCACTCACTCACTCACTCACTCACTCTCTCTCTCTCTCTCTTTCTCTCTCCACCTCTCACCAGCCATATGTTTTTTCTCTTCTGATCTCTCTCTCTCTCTCTCTCTCTCTGTCTCTCTCTCTCTCCTGTATCACCTGATAATGTCCTTATTTCTTTTCCTCAACTAAGCTTCATCCACTCTTTTTCACTTTCTGTTTTCCTTCACTCTATCCCTCTTCTCCAAGCATATATTTCTCTCTATTTATCTTCCTGTTGCACTTTCTTTCTGTTTCTTCCCTTTGCTTTCTCCCTGCCGTTGGCTTTTCTATACTTTCTCATTCTGTGTGTGTGTGTATGTGTGTGTATGTGTGTGTGTGTGTGTGTGTGTGTGTGTGTGTGTGTGTGTGGTCTGTAGGTGCTCATTATGAGATGAATAAATGTAAGGCCTGTGTATTTATTTCTAATTAATGTGAAGCTCAGCCTGAAAGCAATTTCTAATAGCTTCACACACACACACACACACACACACACACACACACACACACACACACACACACACACACACACACACACACATGTATGTAATTTACATAAGAACTATTTCTATCTCAACTACATTTATATTTTCACTGTGATTGTGATTGACAGGTATTGTGGGGGGGTTAGAGCCCACACCTTCATACATTAAGACTGACACGTACATAGGCCATGCCTCCTTCATAGCTCAGTAGGTAGCTCAGTGGTTAAGGCATTGGACTATGGTTCGGAAGATCCCAGGTTCAAACCCCACAACCACCAAGTTGCCACTGTTGGGCCCTTGAGCAAGGCCCTTAACCCTCAACTGCTCAGATGTATAATGAAATAAAAATGTAAGTCGCTCTGGATAAGAGCGTCTGCTAAATGTAAATGTAAATGTCATAGAGACTGACAGGTACACAGGCCACACCTCCTTTATAGGGGACTCAGGCAACACCTCCATACATTAAGCCTGACAAGCACACAGGCCACGCCCCCTTTATAAAGACTGACAGGTATATAGGCCACGCCTTCTTTATAGAGACTGGCAGGTACACACGCCACGCCCCCTTTATTGAGACTGACAGATATACAGGCCACGGCCCCTTTATAGAGACTGACAGGTACATACGCCACGCCTCCTTTATTGAGACTGACAGGTACACAGGCTACGCCTGCTTTATAGAGACTGGCAGGTGCACAGGTCACTCCCCCTTTATTGAGACTGACAGGTACACAGGCCACGCCTCCTTTATAAAGACTGGCAGGTACACAGGCCACACCCCCTGTATAGAGACTGGCAGGTGCACAGGCCATGGCCCCTTTATAGAGATTGACTGGTACACAGGCCACGCCCCCTGTATAGAGACTGACAGGTACACAGGCCACGCCCCCTTTATTGAGACTGACAGGTATATTGGCCATGCCCCCTTTATAGAGATTGACAGGTGCACAGGCTACTCTTCATTTATTGAGACAGAGGCCACACCCCCTTTATATGACATCCTTAAATTATTCAGTTGTTAACTGATTGATCTGAGTGAGTAATAGTGAATCATATCCGACTCCTCAGCACTAGCTTCCATTCCTTAAGGATCAAGTGTGTGTGTGTGTGTGTGTGTGTGTGATTTACTTGTTTACACCTCATTCACACATGGCTGACTCGGGTGTACAGCTCCAGGGCCGTGAGATCTCTGCCAGTGATTCTATGAGACGCGGCGTGTGGGGGCATTTCGTCATGACCTGCGCTGTCACGCGGTGAACTGAATTATGGGATACCTCCGGCACTGCTTTTAAACTTGTCTAAGGTTTAAGTATAAAGGAAGGCGGTTGTCCTTGAGAGCGCTAATGCTAGTCAGGAATTTGGCGTGGTACTCGGGGTGCCGTGTGAGCTATGTTATAAAACTAGATAGCGTATATTCGTATGAGTATGCTATAGTCTGGCGCCAGCCGCGCACCTTGTTTTTGTGTGTCGCCGTGACACGCGGAACTTCATCTGCAGAGTAATTTATGCCGGTCAGGCTCTCACGCTGCCTACACCATGATTATAATCTGGCTAAAAAGCTTAGCTAATTGCTAGCATTGTTCTAGGAACAGGGTGAGGACGCAGCACGCTAATCATCTCCACTCGTTCTCTTCAGTCCATCAGATACAGCACGCTACCGCGGAGCCAGAAAAAAAAACCTATAAGATATTGTCTGGATAATAAGCAGCACCGTTATAGACGGATGAGTTAATAACGAGAGAGAGAGAGAGAGAGGAAGGGAGAGAGGGTAAATGAAACAAAAGAACAACAGAACAGATTCACTACAGGAAATGGATTCACTGAGAACCTGTAACTACAGCGAGAACCTCTGGAGGAACATCTGGAAGAGGAAGAAAGAAAGAATGAGTAAAAGAGAGAGAAGGAGAGAGTGCATGAAAGACTTTATAAGAATAAAAGAGAAAGAAAAAGAGTGATAAAGGGATGAACAGAGATTTAGAGAGTTTGTGAGGCAGACACAGAGAAGGTGCAGAGAAAGTGTCATGTGATGGAGAGAGAGAGAGGTTTGTTTTTTTTAGAGGTTTTAAACTCACTTTATTATTACAAAATAGAAAAAAGGAGACTAGTTTTGCATATAGATCTACATATATACACATATACACATATCACACATACACAACATGCACACACTCATACATGCACCCATACACAATATATATAAAAAATTTTTTTTAATTAATTTAAGGAAAAGACCCGTGTCCCTCCAACACCAACAAATTTATTTATTTATTTTTTTTTTTTTTAGGTCTTAAATTTCCCTTTCATTTTAAGTTAAGTCATAAGGTTTTATTTTTTTGTATTTGGTTTATTTATCTTACGTCCATTTTTTTTTTCTTCCTGCTGAATGTCGGTAGGTTTTTTGGATTCTTTTTCTTCTTCTTTTGCCTTTATTAGTGACATTCTTGCTAAATGTTTTTTCCTTAATTCCGGTATTTGTATCTGTTTTAGTTCCTCTAGGTATCTGTCTGTTTGCTCCTGGATGTCAGTCTGTGGCTGGGTTTGGATCTGCTATGTTGTATACTGCTTCTTCACTCTGGGTCTGACTGTGGATTTTACGTTTTTTGATGAGTTTTTTAGTGAACGGCTTCTCTTTCTTCTTCCTGGTTTTTATTGTAGTGCTCTTTTTTTGGGGGGGTTTCGGTGGTGGTGTGCTGGTTTGTGGCTGCTGTGTGTCTTGTGTGCAGGTTTTAGGGGCGGATTCTGCGTCAGAGGAGGTGTCACTGTTTGCGCTGGCTACTACTGTACTCACAGTGTTTACAGTAGTATCGGTGTTATTGTCCACTCCCGGTGCGGTGTGTGTCTCTGTGGTGGTGGTGGTGTGTTCAGGGCTGACCTGTTCGAGTCGCGGCTGCGGTGTGTCGCTGCGGCCCGCTGTGGGCTCCGTCTCTCCGGTGTTCTTCGGCTGACTGTCCTCGCGCCGCTGCCGCTGTGTCCCGGGCGTGTCGCTGCGCGAGCTCCCCGGCTGCACGGCTCCGTGGGGACAGCTCAGCCTCGTGTCCCATGTCACCACACTCGAAACACCTCAGCGGCTCCGTGGTGGTGAAGACGGTGTAGCCGCTGTCCCCCTCTTTACATTTAAAGTTGATATCCAGCGTCTGATCCTCGTTGTTTAAGATCATTAGTACCTGCCTGCGGAAGGACAGGACGTGGCGCATGTTGGAGCTCTTACACCCGAGCGGGATAGCTCTCATGGGGCCAACGAACTTCCCGAAACAGGCCAGCTCCTTCATTATAGCCTCGTCCTTTATGAACGGAGGCACGTTGGATATGACCACCCACGCCGCGGGGGCAGAGAGAGGGGTGACTTTAACCGCGGCTCCTTTCACACATATGCCGGTCCGCACCAGTGCGCTCGCGAGGTCAACCCTGTTCACGAACACCACCACCGCTTTCTTCATCCGGGAGGCAGAGTAGATGTTCTCACACCCGACCTGACCCCCCCACCGCCAACAACACGTCCTCAATCGGCACGCTGTCCTCCGGCACGCACCTGACGCCATGCCGGAGAGACAAAGTTTCCACACCGGCCTCAGAGGCCATGGTGCTTGCTCGCTCTCTCTCTCTCACTTTTAAAACTTTTATTTAAACTAAGAAAAATAACTGATTAAAGAAAACTAAAGTAACTAAACAGTCTTCGAAAAAAAGTTGGCAGCACGCCAAACAGCCCTTCACACGCTCACATGCGCACAGAGAGAGAGAGAGAGAGAGAGAGAGAGAGAGAGATACAGTAGAGAGATATAAAGAGATGATACAGAATATAGGACTGTGACAGAAGGATGAAAGATGACAAAGTGAAAAAATACTGAGAAATTATTGAGTAAAAATAGAGCTAGATGTGGAGAGAGAGAAAGAGACAGAGTGAGAGAAGGATGGCATGTTATAGAGGGAGAGAGAGAGAGAGAGAGAGATTGGAAGTAGATGCACAGGGAACAAAAAAGAAAAGAAAGAGAAGTGAAAGAGAAGGACAGAGAGGGAGAGAGGGATGAAATGAAGATTGAAGGATGATAAAGATAAAAATTGAGGGAAAAGAGAAAAAATGTTGAGTCAGAAACAGAGCTTAAGAGATAGAAAGAGAGAAAGAGATGATACTAATTGGAAATGAAGACATGAAAGAGATTTTGTCTAAAGGGAACTGTGATTCTGTGCAGCTCTCTCTCTCTCTCTCTGTTTATTATTCACTCTCTCATTGTTCCTGCACCCTGAGCGACTTCTTGGTGGTTCTCTAAAGGGTTCCACACAGAACCTCTCAGAGAAACACACAGAAGAGCCTTCAGGAATAGACGAGGGGATAAAAGAGATCTACAAGGAAGAGGCAGAGTCAGGAGAAGAAAAATGAAAAACAAGGAAGAACAAAAAAGAAAAAAGTAAGAGATAAAGTGAGGGGAAGAAAAGAGGGGAAACAGTAGGAGATGAAGGATTGCAGGTGGGTGATGGACAGAGATAAATGAAGAAGAAGACGAAATAAAAGACGAAAGAGATAAAGTGAGACAAAGAGGATTAAAAAGAGACAGAGGAACAGAGTGAGAGAGAGAGAATGGATAAAAGGAGATAAAGAGAGAGAAAGACAGCAGAGTAGATATTTATATTTAATAAAAACATATACAAAAATACAACACACATAATTAAGGAGAGCGAGATGAATTAAGAGACAGACAGAGAGAGAGACAAATGTAGTCGAAGTGACACAAACAGGTATAATCAGTGACATAAAAAAGTCAGACAGGTGTGCAGTAATTAGGGAGAGACAGACAAGCATAGTGAGCGAGAGAATGAGAGAAAGACAGGTGCTCTGAGACAGGTGTAATCAGAGAGAGACAGGTGTAATCAGAGAGACAGACAGTTGTAGTTAGAGAAAGCGGTGTGTAATAAGAGTAGATAGAGAGATATCGAGTGATATCAAGAAAAAGACAGGTTTAGTTAGAGAGAGAGAAAGAGACGTGTGTAGTCAGACAGGTATAGATAGATTCGAACAGACAAGGGCAGTCAGAGAGAGAGAGACAGATGTAGTGAGAGAACGAGAGAAAGACAGGTAATAGAGACAGGTGACAGGTGCACTCAAAAAAAGAGAGAGACCAGTGTAATGAGAGAGAGAGACAGGTGAGGTTATACACATGCGATCAGAGTCAGACAGACAGGTATAGTCAGAGAGAGAGAGACATGTGAGGTTAGACCCGTGTGATCAGAGTCAGACAGACAGGTATAGTCAGAGGGAGCGAGAGAGACAGGTGAGGTTAGACACATGTGATCAGAGTCAGACAGACAGGTATAATCAGAGGGAGACATCTTGCCTAGTTCTGCAGGTAACCATGGCGATGGTAAGGAGTTTAGTATTCTGGTATGTAGTTATAACGTATAGTGACAGCGCTGACAGACGGGTCGTAGCATGCAAGGGCTTCCATGAGTCTGATCTCAGCCTGGAGCCACTTCCTTGTTCACCGTCGACTTCATGTTACATGTTCACCGATCAGAACCAAGATAATCAGCTCGTGATGGACACGGGCTTTTGCTGACTTTTCAGGAATCAACAGACCAGCTTGGAGGGTTCTGCTCATCTGGTTCTCACAGACGTCTTTTTTGTCTTTTGCCCTGCTCTGATGTAGCGTTTGATCTCCACAGTAAAGAGAATTTCCCTCTGACATCGTTTCAAATTTCTAGTACTCTTCCGAGAAAGGAAATGAGAGCGACGTGCCGAAATGCGCACCGTGTCTTTTGTGACAGTGTCAAGGTCGGCTCTGTAGAGACATAATGCTTTTCATCTGTGAGATACAAGAACCTAAGAGAAACGAACTGCAAGGTTAGGGGTTTTCTTTAACGGGATTGCAGAGAACGTGAAGTTTCTGATGACCTTCATAAAGAAATAGAAAGGATACAGAAAAGGGCATGACTTGCTTTATGGAATGAAGGAGTACAAGGGGTTTAAAAAGGTTCTCCAAGGTCCTTCAAGAGTGCTGTACAAAAACAGATTCCACTTGGGATATACAGTAGGGTTCTGTGGATAACTTTATGCTTGGAAACCCCAAAGGATAAGCCGACAAATTAATGGAGATCTAAGTGAATGATGGCAGGTTATTTTATTGTTCCACTTTCAAAACGCATTCTACTCTGAAAAAGTAAGATGCTTCATCTGGTGTAGGCTTCTCCTTAAAATGTTTAAGCTGTTTTTTTCTTTTTCCTTCTTATTGGAACACAACATTTTCTAAGAGTGTAGTAACCTAAAACAGGAGTAGGTCCTCTCAAGGAACTGAGAAGCACATGAAGATTTTTTTTCAAGTATTTGCTCTTTTATTCCTGGAAGATGGTTTGAGAATATGTGTAGATGGTTTGAGAATGTGTAGGATTCCTTGATGGAACCAAAGCAGCTTGTAAAAAGAGATTCAGCTTCCAAAAAAGTATTCTATTTGAAACCAATAATGTTCCGAATCTGTGGTGATTTGTGACAGTGTGTTCTAGATATAATGTTTAAGAGTTCATCAGGCATCTTCAGCCCCAGTCCTGTGTCCAACACAGTTAGATGATTCTTCTGCTCTAAGAAAAATTGATTCATCTCAATCTGTTGATTACTACAGTAGGTTCAGCGGGTGTGTAAGTTAATTACAAACTGTGCTGGACACCACTGGCCATCCAGGACTGGAGTTGAAGATTGCTTTCTTAAAGAAAGTTCTACATGTTCTACGAGTGTACTAACCTATTGTACAAAGGAGCAGGTACTGCCACAGAATTTCTGAGCACAGTTCTTTCTGAAAGATGCCTTGAATGGGAGAATACAAAATGTATACAAAGATTATTCTGTGGAACCAAAGCAGAGATGAATGAATCATGGTTCATGGTTATGAATTCTGCTAGGGTTCTTTTTGGGTTTCTCCAGTGGTACAACAAAATGATGCAAAAAGGTTTTATGAAGCCAAGTATTTCATTGAGCCCTAAGTGGACTAGGGGGCATGTTGTGTATGGTAAAGGGCAGATTTTTTTCCCATTTTGAAATGAAGGAAATCAAAGCAACCTTCATGAAGGACACCGCAATCATAAATCACAATCCCTTTTATGGAACTATGCCACAATCACGATCATGTCTTTTATGGAACCGAGGAACAAGAGCAAGTTTGAGTGATGTTCATAAAATAAAAGATGGCTAGATGGCTATGGAAGACCATAAACATAAACCTCAATACCCAAGAGACCTTTTAATACAATGTTTTTTTTTCCTTCATAAACAGACAGCCGCTATATCCATTCCTCTATAACACTTCATCATGCATGCTCCTGTGTTTATATTATATTTTTTCTCATAGTTTTTTTTTTTTATCCTGACGGCCATGGTGTTCCATTTCCACCTGCAGCATGGAAGGCTTTCAGTCGAGGCTCTTGAACAGATTTTATTTATTTATTTATTTTTACAGGTTTACACCCTTTCGCTTAGCCAAGCCTGAGGTTATATGGATGATGAAGCCAAAAAAGACTGGTGTTTCTGAGCTCCTGACACAGTCCCGACCACCTAGTCATTGCTCCCAATGTACACGATTACTCTATGATTAGGTGTAGAAAGAAAGTTTTGTTAACTCCCGTTTACTGTATGTCTTCCTGAAAAGGTTTCCACCAACCGAGCTAAAAAGTCAGTCAAAAATGTTTTACAGATGTTCCTCATGCTTACGTCCATACTTCGGCAATTGTCACTCGGCCATAGATGACCAGAAATGTTCACATTTTTAACCAAACACATAAGAGACAAAACAAAGGATCTAAAAGCTAAAAGATTACATCCTAAGACTGGCATTCACTAAATCATCTAGTAATGCAGCTCAGCTACCGCACCGCATCACTTACCACAGACCCAGTCCTTTAAGACGACTAAAATGTACCTACAGAAGGAAGATTTTTTTTTTGCTTATGTCATCACTCTTTCACTTTAAGAACTCTCACTCACCTCCTCTCGACGCCACTCGTCTTGTATAAGGTGGTGTGGGGGCCTGGAGCATATCTCAGGAGACTCCCACTAGGCAGTGTATACCTTGGACGGGGTGACAGCATTCATACACACATTCACGAGCAAATTAGACTACTCTGCATGTTTCTGGACTGTTGGAGGAAACCAGAGTACCTGAAGAAAACCCACCAAGGAGAACATGCGAACTCCACACACACAGACCCAGACCCAAGGCGGGAATCAAACCCTTGACCCTGGAGGTGCGAGCCAGCAGTGGTTACTAACCACTACGCCACCGCGTTAAAACATTATCTTGGTGACATGTTGTGTTGTAGACATGACGTGTGGGTAAGCTGTTGTATACATCAGGAATTCCAAACCCTGCTAGACACTTCAGGGAGCACAGATGTGGTCGGACGTTGTGTAGACAGATGTTAAACAACTTTAATGCTCCTGAAAAAAGTTACAATACCATTGTTTTGAGGTTCTTGACGTCATTTAATCAAAGTCGCCCTAACTTTTAAAAACAACGGTTATTAAAACAATGTTGATTGAAATCAAATTTCAGTCAGACGCTAGGGTTCCTGATGAGACAGCTAGCTAAAACGATGCTCAGTGTTTAGGCTGCTATTTCAGAATTGACACTAAATATGAAAAAAAAAAAAACAACAACAATGAACTCCATGCTAGCTATACTGTACATCATTATCACTGACATGCTAACGTCAGGTAACATTACCTTACCCTGCAGTTCAGTGTAGAGTTCTTAGTCACAGAGTTTTCCAGCTTTGTTCTTGACAAACCAAGCTGAATCGCAAATCAACACCAAGAAAGACTAAATAAATAGTCGGATCTAATTGTTTCACGCTGTTTTAATCTTGACTGTGAGTGAAACTTTCATCCCGTGTCCATGTATATTGTATTACTGTAAATGTTTATACTCAGAAACGGTTTTGATTGCTCCGAGGAGAGTAAATTAGGACAGATAATGTGTTTGAAAACGCGATGCGGTTACAGTTATTTGTCCCTCGTCTCCGTCGTCGTTGTTTGAAATTAATTTACTTCACGAGAGAGAGAGGAATGATTAAAAACACAAAAGGCACAGCGTTAGTCATCGGGCCGCCTGAGTCATCCTCTTAGATGTGCATTACATGTGTTATATATTCGATTGCTTTATTTCTCTTTAGGAAAATGACTTCTTTTTGTTTTTTTGTTTCCTAGTAATGATTTTCTCCGGTGGAAAACACTGAGTGAAGGAAATTTACACAATGTGACACATTTTGGGGAATATCATAAGCTGTGTGTGTGTGTGTGTGTGTGTGTTTTTGCATATTAACAGCAATTGGTTGTTCGATCTTTTTGTGATGCACCCCGCCTCATGTGAGACTCGCTTTCTAACACTTTTCCAGGCGTTTGTGTTTTTCCTTGGTTACATGACAAGCTGTTATTTTTGTCTTATTAATACACACACACACACACACACTGATACACCTAAACACTCACACATACATACAGTTTTCAGCTCTCTCTCTCTCTCTCTTTCTCTCTCTCTCACACACACACACACTGCTGTTTATTTGTCCCTCCGGAGAGCCGTGTGTGGAGCTGGAGTGTGTCCTTCAGACGAAGAGGTTTGAAGCATGTCTGACTAGAGACAGCTGGAGTCTCCGTCGAGACAGGAAGAGTGTGTGATGGAGTGTGTGATGGAGTGTGTCCCGGTGTTACAGGATCATATTTAGCACCTCCTCGCTGATGTCTGGAAGTCACCTGCATGTCAGAGGTGAACAAAACACGGCAGGACGAATTGCGATTTTTCGATTGTTATTGGAGGTTGTGTGCAGAAGCAGCTCAGATCGTGGATTTTTGTGTGGATGACATCGACTAAAACGTAATGAAGTTGAGAGTGTTTTTAACTTGACTTATGTTATACGCTACTGTCTAGTAAATTTCAAAACAACAAGTAAAACGTTACTCAAGTAAAAGTACAAGTACTCTGTTCACTACTTGAGTCAAAGTACAAAATGAAAAAATTTAGATGTTCAAAGAATCAAAACTACTGAGCTTGTATTACCTTACGTTAGTCTTAACACCTGCTACATGACTGAGTGTTTTAGCAGAGGGAAGGCAAATCACACAGGGAAGTTGGTGATAACTTCCACGTCACGTACTACGCACCGCTGTGGTTACGTAATTCAACGCCATGCAAAAATGTAGTGAAGTAGAAAGTACAGATAATAAGGATGTAGTGTAGTACGTAGTGGAGCAAAAGTAAAAAATGTTCACTAATAAAACAACTCAAGTAAAGTAGACAAAACTTTAGTGAAAAATGTCATTAAAGACAGTAACTCCCTCAGTACAGTAAATCTACTTACTCACCTTCCACCACTTCTTATTCCTGATGTACAGACATCTCTCCCCATATTCACCTTTCCAAATCTATGCAATATATACACAGGGTAGCACAATATCGGTCGAATCTGGGTCGTTCAGTCTTTGGTTGTTGCAGTAACCATTTTTGACCACTAGGTCAATCATAGTTTTGCGTAACAGTTCTGAATGGTGCTCATAATAATAATAATAATAATAATAATGGATGTTATAAACTCTGGAGTTTATAGTTTAACAGGTTTAGCACAAAAACTTGAAATTTAATGGAAACACTTGCAAGAACAATTTATGAACAAATCCAAGTTAATCAATTAAGCCAATTACCCGGGCTCATATTTGTGCCTTTGCTTTGCTAGAAATATTATTAAGTGTAATAATGACATTTTACTAAACAAAATCTCGGAAGATCTGCAGAATTTTTTTAAGCGAAGTTAAATGTCCTGTCCTGGCCACAGCTTCTCCCCTGAGCATGGGGCAGCATGATACCTGTCCCAGTGGGCCTCCATTTGTGTTTGACTGTTGCAGTTCACATACTTGACCACAATCAAAATCCTAGTTATACATAATATATATTATATTAATGATGTTACATATTTCAGAACTCAGTGTCTCTTGGTTGGTTTCTCTCCGAGTCCAGATCGGAGATGTTAGAGTAATTGTTTATTTCATAAAGCAGTATCAAGGTGCTCTAAAACTGACAATCACCTCTTTCTCGCTCTCTCTCTCTCTCTCTCTCTGTGTGTGTGTGTGTCCACATGTTTGGTCGTTTGCAGATGATCTATCTCTCCCATGGCGCTGAAGTGCTCCATGATAAATGCATTACTTCACTTATTGTTAGATACACAGTCATCACACACACACACACACACACACACACACACACACACACACACACACACACACACACACACGCACACACACACGCACATCTCTCTCTGTCCCTCTCTCCAACTCTCTCCTTCTCCCTCTTTCTGTGCTCTTCTATATTGTGAATGTCTAAGTGCTAGTTGGCATTTACTCTGAGTCCCGAATTAAATTTCTTTCACTACAATGTTCACACACACACACACACACACACACACACACACACACACACACACACACAGTTATTACAGCTCTTGTACCGTAAAATATAAAAATGCTGCTCGTTGTGTTACCGCAATTCGTCCACATGAACATCATTCACACTGTGATGTTCACTATAAGGACAATTGTGTTTATGGAATGCTTAAGTAAGGAGTCTCCAGTGTCAGCGCTCGATTACTGCCAGAGGAAAAGTTGTCAGTATTCAGACCTATTCAGGAGTTTATGCTTTGCAGATTGTGAGTAATGGAAATGACTCTCTGTCCTAACCTCTCTCCAAGCTATTTCCACATGTTGGGACCATTAATTATAGGAGTTCCCGAGAGGCCGCCGTTTCAGACGTGAAGCAGGCAGTCCGATAATAGTCAGACAACTTTCTACCTTGATGGTGTCCAAGCGGGATTAGTGCATTAGTGTAGCAGCGGACTATACAGTATATAGTCTCAGAAATGTTATTCTGCACTGTTATCAAAAGTCCCACTTTGACCCGAACGTGCCTTGTAAATAAGCAAAATTGAATTGTTGTAGTATAACCCACCGGATGTAACATTAAATGAATTACCTCTCAATCTGTGCTGTGTGTTAGGGGTCCATGATGGAGGAATGTAGGGTGATAGGGGTGCATTTAATTTCGGGCACGGCAATGTATTTAACGGTGTGATTTCCTGCGGATGATTGAGATTACATTATCATCTCCTGTTCTGCTTCTTCTCTTTTTTTCCTTCTTCATTTCATTTTTCAGCCGCAGCTCAGATTGCGTCTGGAGTCTGTGTTTGATCTGATGTGTCTGATCCGCCGCCTCAGGTGGCTTCTCCTTCCTCCTCCAGCCTTATTGCTTCTTTCGGATATTTTTTTTTGCTGTTTGTTTTTTCCCCTTAGGTTGAGTTCCAAAAACGCTTGGTTTTCCCCTCGAGAGTCTACGTTAAGTCGACGCCTTGTGAATTCGAATCGAGTACGTTTGGGCGTCTGAGTTGAAACCATATGATACGGCCAACACGGAATCCTGTCCAGAACACTTCCGAAACATCTAGACATCAGGTTGTCCTTTGTCGTCCTGTAACGTTATGAGGACGGCTATCTACTGTAGCTAGCTAATTAGATTGTGAAAGAACGTCTGTGTGTAAATCCCGCCGGCCGTGGCGACACAGTCTTGGTTGCGTCACTGTGGAGTTCCCTCAGGAACCCGGTGTCGCACCTGTCGCGTGACAGAGTGGATAATTGCTTCCTCATCCTGAATGGAACACAACAAGGATGCTGGAGGTCTTTTATTTATTAATTTTTTTACCAAATCGCTTTGAGATGCAGACAGAGCAAGCCACGCCCCCTTGGAGGTCCTATGCTTCTCTGGAATCAAGATGTGAACAAAGGAAGCGATACCAGGGAGGGAGAACCAGGACACAGAGACGTTCACGCTTCAGTCAAAATGACTCATTTGTCCTCGATTCCTAGCATCGCCTCTCAGCGGAAGCGATGAAACGATGCAAGGAAA
Source organism: Channallabes apus (assembly GCA_030522415.1). Lineage (NCBI taxonomy): Eukaryota > Metazoa > Chordata > Actinopteri > Siluriformes > Clariidae > Channallabes > Channallabes apus. Next base: position 13,317,649 of record CM060106.1, read on the forward strand.
GGGCTCGAGAATGAAAGCGCTTGCAAAATAGTAATAAAACCCCGTTTCGTGTTGGCATGTCTCTGATCAGAGAAACATGTCGCAGTGTCTCAGTCACTCACAGCGCTGTTCGGGATCAGTCAGCGCTCAAACTAGAGAAACAAAGCAAAAAACAAAACAAAATACACACATTTGGCAAAAAAAAGTAACTTTTTTAAATCCAGTAAACGTTTGTGTTGAAAACCGACCACTTTCTCTCCCGTCTCGTCGCTCTTTTCCCCCTTCTCTCCCCTCGTCTCCTCTCCTCATCCGTCCGACTCCCACCTGCTGAGCGCCACGAGGGAGGTGTGTTAGGAGAAAAAGAACGAACCCGGGGAAGAAAAGAACAGATTTCTCACTCCTATCTGTCAGTGACAGGAAGACAAGTGGCTTTTATTTTTTTAAAGATAAGAACAGTCAGTCTTTCTCTCCATGTCTCTTTATCTCTTTGATTTTTCTCGCTCTGTCTCTGCATGCCTCAGCGATTCTGTTTGTTGATGTATTTTCTTTTGAGAGACGAACTTGGGGTGCTATGTGACAAAGACGTCTCTTATTTATTTATTTATTTATTTATTCATTTATTTTTTAAATTGCGCCTCCGTTGTCCCATTTTCTTCTTTTAGCTCCTCCCTCGGCAGCAGGAGAATGAATGATGAAAGGAAAAAAAAAACAAAGTAGACAGGGTTAAAGAAGTGAGACACACGTATTGAGGAATCGAGAATACATTTACCTCGTATTTACAAAACATCAATGAAACAACGAGGATGAGTCCAGTACGCTTTAACAGAGTGCCCACAAACGTACGAACCATTTTTCGATACGTTCTCTACGACTCCAACAGGCCGCATCTTCTCATCCTCGCCTCCTTCAGCAGGGATGATCCCCTAAACCAGGCTGTAATTGCTCTGGACCACACCATGATTCATTTATATAACACATCTGTCACACCCAAGGTCACGGAAATGACAAAAATAAATGTATCACACACAGCGACAGGTCTAGAGCTCCTCTAAAGCTGGTACCAAGCGCACAAATCCCATGAAACAATGAATAAGAAAACAAAGTCCAGCAACAAGAAGTATGACTATGGAATGAAAAGTCAGAAACTCCAACTAAAGATTGAACCAACACGTCTCCAGATTCTGGAAGACACATGTCCAGGATGTCCAGGCAGAAGTTTGTCATGTAATATAATAACTTATGACCTCATCTTTTGCCCTTCCGTAATCCCCTGGTCTCTCACAATAGTGATAATGTTCGCTCACTCTCCTAAACAGCAGGTGGCAGTATTCACATAGTCAAGCTGCCAATAAATACAAATAAGAAAAAGAATAGTGCGAGGAAGTTGATCTTCACGCTTAACTTAATGTTTTTCGTATTTGAAACAAATTTCAACAAAAAAAGTTTTGATGATTCTACACGCAGGTCCACTCCAAGGTTTAGACACATTCAAACCGTTCACCGTTCAAAAAAGTACAGTGTACCTAGCCTTGCTCCAGAATAAATCCACCTTTCAAAGTAAACACAACTCAGCAGAAACCAGTACTGATCTGTGCCTGTTCACATCACGCAAACATACCGGGCTTTAGACATACTTTGGACTATGGGCTCTGGAGTACCAATCCAAGACTGGTCCTATGAAAACCATCTAACACACAGTATACCTCGTACAGGTATTTTAGAAGCAAGGTGCAACCTCCAGCTCTTAAAAAATGTCCAATGTCCAAGTGCCAAAACAATCAGTTCCTTGATTGACCATTAGGAGGCTGGCTGCAAATGTGAGTTAATCCCATAGACTCCCATGTTAAAATGTCCAAAAATAAACATGTTTACAGCCCAGTATGTTTAACATCGAGGAATCGAGGATACATTTACCTCGTATTTACTAAACGAGGATTTACGAATTAAGGAAACAATAAGGCATCGAATAGGGTTTGGTCACAGAGGTGCCAAAACCTGGATAAATTGGGTACACCTTTATAGAGCCCACACACACACACTGCATTTATCCATTCGTTCTTTCTGACTCCTCCTCCTACTACGCCCCCAAGTGAGTCCAACAAGGAAGTACCAAATGTGCAGTTCCTTGAATGACCACTAAGACCACTGGCTCCAAAAGTGAGTCATTCTCGTATACCTCCATAACGGTGTCTAAACTCGAGCTGCTCATGATTGAGCCGAGATCACATGACTGACGTCGAGGTGGAGGTGAAACCAGGTAGTGCTTTCACGAGTACGCAAATGAGCATATGAAATGTGATGACAAAGCAAGACTTTTTTATGTCGGGGGAGGAGCAAACCTGCTGTGGAAACTGTAGAGTAAGCAAGTATTTGTGTGTATTTTAAATATTTAAATATATGCAAACGTATGAATATGCATAAGATGAGTGTTAATGCAAAATAGACTCGTATGATGAATCGTTTACTGAGTCTTATCCAAAACGCACGCACACACACACACACACACACACACACACACTCAGGCTCTTACTCAACACAAAAACACACTCGATGTCAGCAGTATTTCAGTGGCCTGTTAGCTTTCTTGCTCATCTTTTTTTTTTCCTTTTCTATCTCCCTCTCTGTCTTTTCCCTACACTTGACCTCAATACTAATTTCCTGCAATAGCGAAATATGACCTGTTTAATAAAACCTGCGAAGGTCAAAGCAAGGTCATTTCACTAGGGCTAGGGTTACGGAACCTATATCATAAGCCCCGCCTCCTTGATCTCATTTCTTTTCTGGTAAGTTGCGTTATAAATGATGAAGACGTTTCAGGGATTGGTGGTAATGTGGGCGGAGCCTATAAACCACATGTGCTCTACATGAACCTCGTGTGTGTTACGTTTGTTTTTTCGACGCCATTGCTTTACTGTCAAATTTACTCTCTCCACTTCGGGCTCTACAGTAGCTATTTCAAAGCCACAATTCCACAATTCTTTCTTTGAAGTCTTCTTTTTTTTCCCTTTTTTCTTTTCTTCCCTCCAGACCGCCAAAATCAGCGGTTGGCTCGTGTTATGAAAAAGAGATGATTATTTAATACTTAGGAAGTGGCTTTGAGAGGAAATGGGAAATAGAGCTCCATTTTACCGAGTTAACTCGGTTCCTGGTGTGTGTGTGTGTGTGTGTGTGTGTGTGTGTATGTGTGTGTGTGTGTTGGAGATTAAACAGTAGCAGAATGAAAGCCTCCCTCCCCCACCCTGTCTCTCTATCTCTTTCTTTATTTTTTTTTACTCGTTTGAATTCAGAGTAAACTCTATTTATACTGTGAATCCGAGTTATTCTTTCTCTTCTCGCACTTTCCTCTTGTGTGTTTTGTTTCATTTTCCGCTCAGGCGACCTTGCAGCACGGATATATATTTTACATTAACGTTTAAACAATAATGATAACACATTAAGCTCAAATCTCAGCTCAAGTAAAAACAAATTGTAATTAACCTGCCTGAAAGATTCAAATGAAACACCTCTGCATTTCATTCATTCATTTATTTCCTATTTAAAAAACCTCCTGCTAGCAGTTGTAAACCACTAGCCACTTAAAGAGAATACGCAAACGCTGTAGAGCTCCGGTTCTGAAAAATTAGTCTAAAATGTGCAGTTCCTCGAATGACCACTGGGGGCTGTCTCCAAAAGTGAGTCAATCCATATAGAGCACCATTTTATACTCACTCACTGCAGGGTCGCGGGGGGGGGGGCCTGGAGCCTAGCCTTGGTGAGGTACACCCTGGCGGGGTGCCAATCCATCACGGTTGCCCCACATACACAAACATTCACACACTAAGGGCAATAGGGGAACGCCAATTAGCCTAATCTGCATGTCATTGGACTGTGGGAGGAAACCCATCCAGCACGGGGAGAACATGCACGCTCCATGCACACAGACCCCGAGACGAGAATCAAACCTGGAACCTGAAGGTGCAAGGCGACAGTGTTAGCCACTACTCCACTGTGCCGCCCCCCAGGGTTAATAAAAATGTTTACAGCCTGGTTTCCGTCTCCATAACTAGATTTTACGTTCATGACAACTTGAGGCATAAAGCTATGCATAATTATGGGTGTGGCTGATTTAGGTAACTAGCTAACTGAAATTGTTGTAATTTAAAGATTGATTCAGACTATACAACTTATACAACTTTACACAATAAATAAGAAGAATATGGTTAAAATTGATGAGTCATACCCATAAGACGCAAACTTTTTACGGAATCTGTCAAGGAAAATCTTCGCTTGTTTGGGTTTCTGACATCTTGTTCGTTTTGACACCTTGTCACATGACCGTTGCATTTACATACCCATTAATATTCTGCCAAAGATGGGATACGCTGGATCAGCCTTGTCTGTGTTCAATTATTTCAGTGTGTCATTTTAACACACATTCTTACACATGTTACGTACATTTTGAGAACCATTGGCATGATTGTAGAAGTTGACTTGCAGGGAATGCTTCATGACCGAGTTCAATCCAATGCTAAGTAATATTAGCAAGTAAAGTAACTTTATCCACCATAGCATTTTAGCAAAGCTAAAGCTAAAATAGCTAACTAGTGGTACCTGAGGTAAGTAGGTTTGTCTTAACCAACAGCCAGGCTCTGTTTGCCCATTTATTAACAGGGATTTAGGCGGAGTCAGCTCCTGCCAAGATGGCGACGCCCAGAGCTCCCACTGCTCAAAACCTCTCTACAGAAAACCAACATGTGGCGTCACCGAGATCTGTTATTTTCTGGCTAACTAGCAGTCTAGCTATGATGAGAAGTACTGTTTACATTAACGCCAGTGCTAATGTCAATAAAAGCAAGAATGACTTATCGATCTTCGTTAATTGTGCTCCTTAATTAGGGCTTTTCCAATCAATTTGTTTCAGCAAAATTACCTCAATTAGCAATAGAAAATGAGTGATGTTTTTCAGGAACTGAAGAATTCAGTCCGGAAAAAAAAAAAAAAAAAACATTAGCAGGAACACAATTTTGTGTACAGATTTATCCTGGTCTGCTTTACTAGCTCGCTAATTAGCATCTGGCTAATTACAGCGGTCCAACCAATAAAAGCTCAAATGAAATGCTTTGTTTGTTAAAACCTTTCAGCTTGTTGAGATTTCTAACAGCTTGTCTACAAAGGCCTCTGGGTAACTTCTGTTCCTGAAGTGTACAGTAATGGCGCGTGGATGCACGAAGTGTTTCACCTGAGCAGAAGGAAATAATCGAACGGCCGTTAAAGATGTCGGTCTATAGAGAGGGGGAGCGTTCAGGGCGTGTTAGGAGTGCAAACAAAACGCTTCCATCAACCTTTCCTGACGTAATTCGGGTGAAAAAGTGACGCCGCAGTACATTTCTCTCGGCGTTCGGTCCCCAGGGCCACGCCAGCGTGGATGTGTGTATATTTTTCAATTTCCCAATATTGCAGGCTGCATTTTTTCCTATCTCAGCGTGGGGAAAGTGCAGCGTTCGGAGTGTGTGATTATGAAGCAGAGTGAGAGGTGCGTCTGCTGCCTCTCTGCTAACGTAACAACCACGTCCTCGTGGAGCGAGAAAAAATAATAATAAAGGCCTCTCTCTGAGAACGAGGCGGAGGGAAATTGAATCGAGTAAACGTCCTTCCTCCATCAGCACCTCAAAGTGGATGTGCTCACGCTGCTTATCTGTCGCTCTTCTTTCTCCGTCTCTTTTCTTCACACTTGGCTTTCTTTATTGGACTATTTTTCCCCCCACTTTTTATTTGTCACTTTCTCTGCTTTATCTTGACGCTTCCATCCTCAACCTTTTTTTCTGTCTCTTTCATTTTGTCTCGCTATCATTTTCTTAATGTCTCTCGCATGTATCTCTCTCTTTTGCTTTTTCTTTCTGTCTTTGTTTCTGCCTAATGAATTAAGAAAATAAGAAACTCCAAACTTAAGGAATATATTGACTACAAATCTTGGACTCTAGAGGATTATGGGGGTATGGAAGCGAGCAACTAGAAAACGAGCTCAGGAACTAAGGAATTAGGAAACTTTTTCGGGGGATTGCATGCCTTAAACATCTTGTTCCTTAAGGAAATATTTAAGCCTCCATACTGTGCATGGAATCCATTCCACCAGAGCTTCTTCAACATTTTGAGCAACACCTTTTGCAGAGATCTGGGATATTCCTCACCCGTGAAAATCCAATGGATGTCTATAAAGATCCAGAGACTTACCAGGTATTTCATTCTTGACTGAAGTGACATTTTTACACCACAGATCTTACAGCTGACGAAACAGAGCCTCGCACCTAGCAAAGCATGCTATTCCCCTGTCACACCAAGCTGTTGTTGCTCTTTGGTTCTCTGCATGCACTAGGTTTCATCACATACCACCCCCCCTCCCCAGATGTGATGTGTACATAAACACCAAACCACCGTGTGCTAAAGGGTTCACTGTCTAACTCGGGATTGTTCATGAGTTCAGATGAGTGACTATCTCTCTGCTTAAGTGAAGATTATCACCCTGTATCGTCATCATGAAGACTCTGTAAATATTCAGGTGATGAGAGATACTTCTCAAATACTTCTGGAAAGTGGAACAGGAGAGTCGTTTGAGACAATGGAGCACAACAGAGGTCATGGGCAATGTGGTACTCCTGCAAGTCCTGGATCCTCAAGCAGAGATACAGTAAAATACAACCACACACACTCGTTCTCACACTGTTGAAGTCAGGATCCTCCCATATTTTCCCTTTCCTGGATTTCAGCTCCTAGCATGCACTTCACAGTCACATCGTCCTGTTTCTCTTCACCTGCACCTTGTTCGATCGACATCAGTATGTCTACTTAAAGTCCATGTGTAAGTTGGTTATTTGTTTGGTTTGTTGGTTATTTGCTCAGTTATCCTGACTGTTCATGTTGTCTTTACCATCTTTAGCATTAGCATTAGCCTTATCCTAAAGTTAGCCATTAGTCATAGTCTAGCCTGTGCCCATGCTATGATCTTAAAAGATTCTGAAAAGATCAGGAGTACTCACTAACTGACTGGCTCTCATGGATCTCCTTATGACGACTCAAAAATGGTGGTCCATAAACTTAACAGCTGTAACTTCAACTGAGGCCTGAACTGAACGTACCAAACTCTCACAACAAGTCTCTTAGGAATTCAGAACTTTAGTGAATTGTGGATTGAGAAAGAAATATTCTGAAGAGGCAAGGAAACCAACCCAGGAAACTTGTGGTTTAAGAAACGAAACATAGGAACCACTATGTTAATAATGAAGGAACTCTGAAAGAGCAAGTAAGAACATGAGGAACTCGGGAGGTCAAGAAGATTGAAGGAACTTAAAAGTTCATTACTGACTATAGAACCTGTGGATTAAGTAAGAGGAGCTCTGAAACAGACTATGGAACTCAAGACCAGAGGAATGGGGATGGAAAACTATAGATCAGGGGTGGCGAACGCGCGGCTCGCGAGCCGCTTGCGGCTCTTCCACTGCTCGTCTGCGGCTCTTCAATCTATCCACGTTCTGTGTTTACACTTGGAAATTATTTTTAAAATGTCAAAACATAATTTTCCAATAAAGGGGTATGTATTTAAATTAGTTTTTTTACACAACCTCTCGCGTGATTTAACATAGACTAACACGATTGACGTGAAGTTCGTTAGTAGCCTGTCAATCATCATGGCAGAGTCAGGGAAGCGTACAGCTAAGCGTAAATATGAAGATGAGCTCAGAACATTTTTGTCAGAATGGAAGGAAGGAACCGTGGCGTTCTGGAAGATTTTACCGATTGAGAGATATCCCAATGTCAAACAGGCTCCACTCAAACTACTGTCAATGTTTGGGTCAACTTACATCTGTGAATCCCTTTTTTTGACACTGAAACAAGTGAAATCAAAGGATCGCTCTGCTCTTACTGTCACACGTGAAAGATTTACTACGAGTAGCCACAACTGAATACAAGCCAGACTTAAAAAAGATTGTGGAAACCAAGTGTCCCACTGAGTCAAATAAAAGGAGGTAGGCACCGTGAGTCGCCGTGATTGCCCGCCGACGCTCCGCTGTCGCTCTGTAAGGACTTCCGCGAGGACCGGCAAAGAAATTAAACATGTTTAATTTTTCGCGCGGAAAGATGGAAACTTACTCACAGCGCCCAAAACTCGCGGTGAATCATAATGAACCGTACTTACGGCCACCGCGCGAAACCGCATAGCATAGGTGAGATAGGGGTTTTATGTAAAAGTTGTGATTCTGTTGTTTGCACATCTGTTGTGTGGCTCTTTGCAGTGATAAAGATTTTTTTTTGGCTCATTATGGCAAACAGGTTCGCCACCCCTGCTATAGATCTACTGTACATATCCAAAAAATAAAAAATAAATCAGGAACTTGTGGATTTGGGCAACCAAGTGTAGGAAGTACACATAATACATTTACGATGTTTGGAGTTAAAGTCACATGATTGACGTCTGCTGCTTGAGAACTTGAAAACATCAGCACATAAGCACAGATTTAGCCAGCTAGTCTGCACGTGACCTTGTGGAATCTTTTGATAAACACCTCAAGCTCCTCCCGACGCTGCTCCAACATAGCGCTCCTCTCATATATGTTTCCACTTCATCTTCATGCGAACAAAAAATTATAATTATATATGAAGTGGATGATGAAGGCACGATTATGGACGTTTATTTATGTTCTGCAAACGCGTCATGATTAAATAATTGTCCTGAATGACCTTGTGTGTGTGTGTGTGTGTGTGCAGATGTGTGTGGGCGTGTTATTGTGTTGGACATGATGTCCATAAAGATATGCTTTCAAAACATACACACACCACATTTCTGTCCAATTTAAAACTGACAGTTACAGCAATCACGCCCATTTACTGAAACTGACAGACACTTAAGCCACACCCATTTCACAGGGACTGACAGACACAGGACACGCCTCCTTCATGGTTTTTTCCATCTTTCTTTGTTTCTTTATTTCTCTCTCGCTCTCCCTGTATTTGTGTGTGTGTGTCCATATATTGAAAAACAAGGCTGCATTGCATTCTGGGTAGTCACATTACCACCTTCCTTCTATCCGTCTAGCCAACCACCAAGTCTCCACGTCAAGAGCGTCTGCTTTCGTCCATTACTCAAAGCATGTTCCTCTGCCATTTCTCATTGGCTCCCTCGGAGTCAGGGAGCATCTGATTCGCTGTCCAAAGGAAAGGGAAAGAAATAGGTTCTAATTTTCTAAATGCATGGTTACGTCTTGACTTAGAACCTGCCACTCTGTCATGCTGACTCTTATTTGCCCTCTCACACATCATTACACACACACACACACACACACACACACACACACACACACACACACACACACACACACACAGACAGAGTAGCTGATTCATTGTCTTATGAAAGAAAGCTCTCTGGGCCAAAAATCGATTGTGAGAAACTGTTGCTTGTGTCCTATGAGCATTTTCGCTTACCTGCTAGATCATACATGGATGCGCGCACACACACTCATACACACTTGAAGCACCTGCCTTTTATTTTTCCTCTTGTTTAACACTGTGTGATGGGTGTCTGTGTGGGTGGGTGCATTATTCTCTATGGAAACATCTCCATCTTCTGTAGTGCACGATCCCCAACAAATCACAGATGATTATTCTTTTTTCAATTTTTTTTTATTTTAATAAAAACACGACAGGTGACAAACATCAGCACATACAGTATCATTCCTCTGTGAGGCTGGTTAAAAAGCAGTACTGTCTCCCAGCAAGCGTCGCTAATGCCTACATCTGTAAGATAATTTGATTTGCTCGTCAGATTCATAAATGCTGCATACGTTGCTGATTCGTAGCGAATTAAAACCACCCATCTTGTCGGGTGAATAATTGATTATACGCAGCTCTCCGCAGCTTAAATATAACTTAAATACAGCATGTAGAGTAATTATTTGTAAAAAAAAAAAAAAAGAAGAAGAAAAAAAAAATTAAGTTATTTTACCTTTTATGATAAATCATGAGCAGGGACCTGGAAAGAGAGAACAACCAGATAACACTGTTGCCAAAATGTAGGAGGTAAAATGCTGGTGTGCTTTAAATAGATCTATCCTCTTATTGCCCCTTCATTAACTTGGTGCTAGGAGAGCAACGAGTGCCTCTTATCCATGTTGTTTGGTCCACTTGTTTTATGCCCTAAGAGTTTCCTTTTCAAGGACCTGGGTAGATTGTCGTGCTGAATTGCTTACACATAATAAGTGGCCATGAAGCAACCAGCAAGGAGCGCACCAACAAAAGCCTGACTATCTAAGCACTAATCATCAAGGCACCAACAAGGGCCAGAGAAAACATGTCCAAATCAACGCTCAAAGGCATTATGGCCTCAGGAAAGCATCAACAAGCAACACAGAGCAAAAAGAAACATAAATCAATACCAACTAACAAGTAATCTCAAGTACTACACTACATATACACACACACACACACACACATTAAGAACTGAAAACCAACAAGGCACTAAAGCTCAAGGAACCACAAAAAGAACCAGATACTGTAAGAAGCAAAAAAAATGTATTAAGATATATGATATTAAGAAAGAACCAACAAGAAGCAAGGTACAAAACTACAAGGATTCCATCCAACCAACAAGGCAGCAACCAACAAGGCAGCAACCAAAGGGATAACTTTGAGGCAACTGCGATGTCACCAACAAACCAACAATCAACAAGGAACCAATAAGAAATCAGTATGCAATAACAAAGAAAATACTCTGAAGTACATGAACAACCATGGCACCAACTGATAAGGCAAAGGACCAAGCAACAAGGCATAAGCAAGAAACTTCTTGTTGATTGCTACTGTACTTTTTCAGCTTCTCCCACTAGAAGTTGCCACAATGGATCCATAGGTCATGAGTGACCAATTTTGGATCACACACCTGATCCAGGTACAAAGTGGATTCCAAAAAAGTTGGGACACTAAACAAATTGTGAATAAAAACTGAATGCAATGATGTGGAGATGGCAAATGTCAATATTTTATTCAGAATAGAACATAGATGACAGATCAAAAGTTTAATCCGAGAAAATGTATCATTTTAAAGGAAAAATATGTTGATTCCAAATTTCACGGTGTCAACAAATCCCAAAAAAGTTGGGACAAGTAGCAATAAGTGGCTGGAAAAAGTAAATTTGAGCATAACGAAGAGCTGGAAGACCAATTAACAGTAATTAGGTTAATTGGCAACATGATTGGGTATAAAAAGAGCTTCTCAGAGTGGCAGTGTCTCTCAGAAGCCAAGATGGGTAGAGGATCACCAATTCCCACAATGTTGCGCAGAAAGATAGTGGAGCAATATCAGAAAGGTGTTACCCAGCGAAAAATTGCAAAGACTTTGCAGTTATCATCATCAACTGTGCATAATATCATCCGAAGATTCAGATAATCTGGAACAATCTCTGTGCGTAAGGGTCAAGGGCGTAAAACCATACTGGATGCCCGTGATCTCCGGGCCCTTAAACGACACTGCACCACAAACAGGAATGCTACTTTAAAGGAAATCACAGAATTGTCAGTGAACACAATCCATCGTGCCATCCGCCGTTGCCAGCTGAAACGCTACAGTGCAAAGAAGAAGCCATTTCTAAGCAAGATCCACAAGCACAGGCGTTTTCATTGGGCCAGGGATCATTTAAAATGGAGTGTGGCAAAATGGAAGACTGTTCTGTGGTCAGACGAGTCACGATTCGAAGTTCTTGGAAATGTGGGACGCCATGTCATCCGGACCAAAGAGGACAAGGACAACCCAAGTTGTTATCAACGCTGAGTTCAGAAGCCTGCATCTCTGATGGTATGGGGTTGCATGAGTGCGTGTGGCATGGGCAGCTTGCATGTCTGGAAAGGCACCATCAATGCAGAAAAATATATTCAGGTTCTAGAACAACATATGTCCCATCCAGACGTCATCTCTTTCAGGGAAGACCCTGCATTTTTCAACAAGATAATGCCAGACCACATTCTGCATCAATCACAATATCATGGCTGCGTAGGAGAAGGATCCGGGTACTGAAATGGCCAGTCTGCAGTCCAGATCTTTCCCCTTTAGAGAACGTTTGGCGCATCATAAAGAGGAAGGTGCGACAAAGAAGGCCCAAGACGATTGAACAGTTTGAGGCCTGTATTAGACAAGAATGGGAGAGCATTCCTATTTCTAAACTTGAGAAACTGGTCTCCTCGGTCTCCAGACGTCTGTTGAGTGTTGTAAGAAGAAGGGGAGATGCCACACAGTGGTGAAAATGGCCTTGTCCCAACTTTTTTGTTTAGTGTCCCAACTTTTTTGGAATCCGGTTTGTAGTAGTACGGGGATAATTAGAAAATGTGCAGAGCTGTGGCTCTCGAAGGCTAACTTGGGTTGGTCAATGATGACCTATGGGTCCACTGTGGCGACTTCTAGTCGGCCAGCAGTGAGTAGTGCAGGACCAGGGTTGGCCACTGCTGCCTTAGTTTCTCATATTTGATTTTGAGTTTATCCAAGCTTGGGCCAGGCACTGTAAGTTTACTGGCTTGTACAACTCCCAAGCCGCCATTAAGTTTGGTGCCCTGACCATGAATCAAAACCTGAATCATGGTGGTGAAACCTTATTTGGCAGCAGCATCAGGATTCCAGATCAAGTATTAGAATCAGAAATATCTAATCAGAAATATATACCAAAGGCACCAGACAAGGCAACACTAACCAGCAAAACAACAACCAGAGACCTCTTAAAGATCCCAACCAATCAAGGCATTAAGAAGCCAATTAAGACACACAGGACATTAATCACCATGATACCAACCTCCAAGATCAAGAACAAATAAAAAGGGCACCAATTTACAAGCCACCAACCAATAAGGCATCAAAATATTGTCCAAAGTGTTCAGGGTACCAACCAACAAGGAGTAACATATAAGACACCAGACAGGGCATCAACAGCTATCACACCATCCTGTAGGCCAAGAACAAGGCACAGGACCAATCAACAGGTCCCCAATCAACAGGTCACGAAAGTAACAAACAAGAAGTCGCTAACCAATCAACAAGTGAAGAACAAAGCACTAATAAGGTCTATCACTCGGAGCGCGTGCGCGCGCGTGTGTGTGTGTGTGTGTGTGTGTGTGAGAGAGAGAGACCGTGTGTCGTACTGACCATCGAGACGTAGGAGGAGCTGAATCACTTTTGTAAACCATATTCTATCCTTACTATCTGTTTCTCTGACTCACTTCTATCTGACTCACCCCCCCCCCCCTCTCTCCCCCGCTTTCTCTCGTTGATCCCAGGCGGAGAAGTGAAAGTGAGGGATTTTCATTAATTTTGGCATTGTGGTCCAGCCAGAAAAAATGGGAGGGAGCAATTAGTGTGTGTGTGTGTGTGTGTGTGTGGTCAAAATGAAAGGCGCTCACACTCACTTAGCAGCCAATTATGGCCCACATTAGCATAAGACAAGCTCAGCTAATGAAATAAGCCCTCTACTCAGCTCTCTCTCTCTCTCTCTCTCTCTCTCTCTCTGTGTCTGTCTGTGTATTCCCGTATTATTCCCTCTTGATGTGTCTCGAGAGTAAGCTTATGTTTTCGTGAATGTGATGAATTGCTGTTGTGTGTGTGAGTGTGTCGGCTGTATTAATGCCCAGGATGACTGCTGGTGACTGAAACCCCAAATCTTGTTCTGGTGTAAAGGCATAAATTCGACAAAATCCTGACTTCCTCCAAAATTAATTCCGAAGAACATTTGCAGGGTTTTAAAGCTCAGCGAGTCCAATTACAGCGTTGCTTGTTTTGCGCTTGTCCTCGTCCCGGGGACTTTTTTTTCCCCGCCCGGTTTCACCTCGCCTTCTTCTTAAGCCTTGCTTGAATTGGATTAGTTGTCCGTTTAGAGCTGAGGTGATGTACATGAGGATGGGAATTGTTATTTATAAAACAACCCCCTGTTTTAGGCCATATGCCCCTTTTTGCTGCTTCATACTGTATGTTCCTTTATTTGAGTCCTCGCTGAGATTAGCGCATCAGATATTTCTTCCTGATTACATGGTTAGAAAGGATATTATACCTACAGTGCCATTAGTGTGTAATCTCGAGCTGGCTCGCGCTGATCAGGTTTGTTCCTGTCTTGAGTGTTAATTAAAGATTACGTCAAGTGTGTGTACGTGACCTTCGTCTCTTTGTGGACGAGACATTATTAACTCGCTGTGTGTTAATATTCAGGAGCGGATGTAAAAAAAAGTGTTATCGGAAAGAATCTTAGCAGCCTGTGTGTGTGTGTGTGTGTGTGTGTGTGTGTGTGTGTGTGTGTGTGTGGTCATGAAAACCATCTGGCCCCTCGAAAGCTTCTGAGCTGTTAATTACACTTCATATGCTCTGACATCTCTCTCTCTTTCTTTCTCTCTCTCTCTCTCACACACACACACTTCTATTCTTTCGTTCATGATTTCTATGCATCGTTTCTTCGCACCCGTCCATCCTCGCCGCCCCACATCAGGAGGAAAACAGATAAAAGACGACACACACACACACTCGCTGCGTCAGTGAAAGAGCCCGGTTTTAACACGTTCATGTATATCAGTTTTACTTCCTTGTATAATAAATCACTCGAGCGTTTGGTCGCGTCGGCGATGTCGGTGTCACCTTCGGGTTCGCGGCATACACTAAGGACGCTCGAGTGCGTTTACTGTGTGAACCGAGAGCAGAACAGATCACTGTTGGAATTCGATGATTGTTTATTATTTTAAAATCAACATTAAACATTTGTTTAAAAAAAAAATTCTTGTATTCCTAAGATTCAAATTTTAAATGTAAATTTTTTTTAAAAAATGTATAAAATTGTAAATGGAATTGAGCTTTCTAAAGATTGAATTCATATACATTAGGTTAAAATAGTTTAAGTGAGTTTTAAATAAGAAAAAAAAGAAAGAAACAAAAAAAACAAACAATTCAACCAATCAGCAGCTGAGAAATTGTATGCAAGTGAAGGTATTTTATTTATTTATTATTATTATTATTTAAAAATTTGCATTACATTTAAAATAGATTGTAAACGTTCATCCTATCATGTACTAAACATTAATTACTATGTATATACAGTGTGTGTATTGATACTGTAAAAATATATCTACACGTATAAAAAGTATAAATAAAAGTAAGAAGCTAAAATAAATAACTGTAAAAAAATAAATAAATCTAACCACTGAAATGTTTTAGGTGTGAGTGTTTACTATGTTTAAGAACTGAGAGAAAAATAATTACTCTTCTTACTTGATTTTTTTATTTTACTTTATTTCGTTGTGAAATCAAGTACATAATTTTAGATGAATCTGAACATTATAAAGATTAAATTAATATGCATGGGTGGAAAAAATTTTAAAGGAATTTTTATTTTTTATTATTAGTTTAAAATTGTGCATTACTGTCACGATTCCTCCGGTGTTTGTGTGTGCGCACCATGAACGCAGAGTCGAGCTGACGGTTCAATAAAGTCTTTTATTTTAACCAAAGAACATAACACAAACACAAATCTGAACTGCAACAAAAGCTAGACGCCTGACTGAAGTTCAGTCAGGCTATTTATAATAAAGTAAACATAATTAAACATAATTAACTTCCCTCGGATCAGGTGAGCTTCTACGTCACCTAACCGAGCTGCAGACTGGGAACTGAAGTACAAACTAAACTACAACTGAAACATAAACAAACGGGCGTTTTGACGCCCTCTAGGAGTTAACCCTTACATAACCCCCCCCTTAAAAAACGCTCCTCCGGAGCGTACCCGGAGGCGCAGGACTACCACCCCAATGTCCCACCTTTTCTCTCCTGTCCCTGAGGCTGGGTGACGGAGCTGGCCTTGGGCCCGTGATTGCCCTCCACAGAGGAGCGGATGTGACGATCTCGGCGCCTGGCTGAGGAGCTGGCACTGGGCTCGACGGCGGTGGCGGAGCTGGCACTGGGCTCGACGGCGGAGCTGGCACTGGGCTCGACGGCGGAGCTGGCACTGGGCTTGACCGCGGAGCTGGCAATGAGCTCGACGGCGGCACTGGAGAGGTACTCGGCGGCTGAGCTTCGTCTTCGAAGCCGGGAGGCGGCGGAAGGACAATGCTCTCCAGTGTCAGAGCGGCAGCAAGGTTCGGCGGCGGTTGAAGAGTGCCGGTGTGTAATCCCCCGCGTCGAGCACAGGAGGCGGCAGAAGAGGAAACGCGTTGCTCTCACTGCTCAGCGGCGGCGCGTAATCCTCCACTTCGAGCAGAGGCGGGGGAGGTGGAGGAAATGCGTCCGGCATGCTACCCAGCCACTGCTGGTAGTCCTCCGCGGCGAGCACAGGCGGAGGCGGCGGAGGGAACGCGTCCTCGTCGGCGTTCAGCAGTAGCGTATCATCCTCCGTGCTGAGTTCAGGCCGTGGCGGGGGGAGGAGCGCGACGTCCAGATCCGAGACAGGGAGAGCTTCCGGGACTACAGCTTGGCTCTCCCGAACCTGGACGAGCAACTGCTGGAGCTGAAGCTCCTACTCCCGCAGGTCTTGAATGCGCTCCTCATTCTGTCTCGCCCACTGCTTGTAGAAACCTCCCGTTTCGCCCTCACCCCTGTCACGCCAGTCCTCCCCGGTCCGCATCTCCCCGGGGCTTGGGAATGTGTCTCCCCGAGCTGCCACACCTTCAAATGGCGTGCGCCAGATGGCGAGCCTGCAGCCTTCCCAGCTTCGCCTCGCCACTCTGTCTTGGTGCTCCTCGCTGTCCTCCTGCAAGTCCGCCGGCTCGGTGAGACTGCAGCCTTCCCAGCTCTGCCAAACCTCCATCTCGCCGTGCTCCTCGCTGTCCTCCAGCAGCTCCGCCAGCTCGTTGGATACTATGATCTCACCCCCCCCAAAATTCCCTAGGAGGGGGTCCTCCGCCATGCCACTTAAACGGTCTAGCTTTCTGTCATGATTCCTCCGGTGTTTGTGTGTGCGCGGCATGAACGCAGAGGCGAGCTGACGGTTCAATAAAGTCTTTTATTTTAACCAAAGAACATAACACAAACACAAATCTGAACTGCAACAAAAGCTAGACGCCTGACTGAAGTTCAGTCAGGCTATTTATAATTAAGTAAACATAATTAAACATAATTAACTTCCCTCGGTTCAGGTGAGCTTCTACGTCACCTGACCGAGGTGCAGACTAGGAACTGAAGTACAAACTAAACTACAACTAAAACATAAACAAACGGGTTAACCCTTACAATTACATTTGAAACTGATTGTGAAAAGTATAAAAAAAATTATATAATTAAACTTTCCACATTCATTCCATCATGTACTATATATAAAATAATATACATATATAAATGTATAAAACAGTGTAAATAAAAGTCAATAACAAAAAAAAAAATCTAAAGCGTCTAACAAGTTTCTAGCAACAAAAAAAGCTCTAATTGCTAATGAATTAGACTCCATTGTTTGTTGTTATATTCTATATAATAACAGTAATAAAGTATAATATAGTATATTTTAGATTCTCCCTCGTTAGCTCTGTTCGGATTGGATTAGTTTCTCCGTAGGTTGTAATAATGTACAGTAACAACGCAGTTTAATATTTATAATAACACTACAGTAACACACGTTGATACATAAAATAATGTATATTAATGTCGTTGTAGATGCGGCCATATTATTTCACTAGTTTTGACGCGTATCTTTGGTTTGCCTTTTTGACTCACACGAAAGACTGAAGTCCGATGATCTCTTTGTCTCTTGTATTTTATTTTGTCAGCATCAAAGAGTCAACACTTCATATAGTCGTCTTGAGTAAATCCACTGTGGTTACAGACACCAGTTACTGTATCAAATGGTTCAAGATTTTCTTATGCATATAACACATTTGCTCTATATATCTGATTACAGTTAGCTTACGCATATAACAACACCTTTGGTTGTATACAGTGGTGTGAAAAACTATTTGCCCCCTTCCTGATTTCTTATTCTTTTGCATGTTTGTCACACTTAAATGTTTCTGCTCATCAAACACATTTAACTATTAGTCAAAGATAACATAATTGAACACAAAATGCAGTTTTTAAATGAAGGTTTACGTTATTAAGGGAGAAAAAATACTCAAAATCTACATGGCCCTGTGTGAAAAAGTGATTGCCCCCCTTGTTAAAAAATAACTGTGGTTTATCACACCTGAGTTCAATTTCTGTAGTCACCCCCAGGCCTGATTACTGCCACACCTGTTTCAATCAAGAAATCACTTAAATAGGAGCTACCTGAAGCAGAGAAGTAGACCAAAAGCACCTCAAAAGCTAGACATCATGCCAAGATCCAAAGAAATTCAGGAACAAATGAGAACAAAAGTAATTGAGATCTATCAGTCTGGTAAAGGTTATAAAGCCATTTCTAAAGATTTGGGACTCCAGCGAACCACAGTGAGAGCCATTATCCACAAATGGCAAAAACATGGAACAGTGGTGAACCTTCCCAGGAGTGGCCGGCCGACCAAAATTACCCCAAGAGCGCAGAGACAACTCATCCGAGAGGCCACAAAAGACCCCAGGACAACATCTAAAGAACTGCAGGCCTCACTTGCCTCAATTAAGGTCAGTGTTCACGACTCCACCATAAGAAAGAGACTGGGCAAAAACGGCCTGCATGGCAGATTTCCAAGGCGCAAACCACTTTTAAGCAAAAAGAACATTAAGGCTCGTCTCAATTTTGCTAAAAAACATCTCAATGATTGCCAAGACTTTTGGGAAAATACCTTGTGACAAAAGTTGAACTTTTTGGAAGGTGCGTGTCCCGTTACATCTGGCGTAAAAGTAACAGCATTTCAGAAAAAGAACATCATACCAACAGTAAAATATGGTGGTGGTAGTGTGATGGTCTGGGGTTGTTTTGCTGCTTCAGGACCTGGAAGGCTTGCTGTGATAGATGGAACCATGAATTCTACTGTCTACCAAAAAATCCTGAAGGAGAATGTCCGGCCATCTGTTCGTCAACTCAAGCTGAAGCGATCTTGGGTGCTGCAGCAGGACAATGACCCAAAACACACCAGCAAATCCACCTCTGAATGGCTGAAGAATAACAAAATGAAGACTTTGGAGTGGCCTAGTCAAAGTCCTGACCGGAATCCTATTGAGATGTTGTGGCATGACTTTAAAAAGGCGGTTCATGCTAGAAAACCCTCAAATAAAGCTGAATTACAACAATTCTGCAAAGATGAGTGGGCCAAAATTCCTCCAGAGCGCTGTAAAAGACTCGTTGCAAGTTATCGCAAACGCTTGATTGCAGTTATTGCTGCTAAGGGTGGCCCAACCAGTTATTAGGTTCAGGGGGCAATTACTTTTTCACACAGGGCCATGTAGGTTTGGATTTTTTTTCTCCCTAAATAATAAAACCCCTCATTTAAAAACTGCATTTTGTGTTTACTTGGGTTATCTTTGACTAATAGTTAAATGTGTTTGATGATCAGAAACATTTTGTGTGACAAACATGCAAAAGAATAAGAAATCAGGAGGGGGGCAAATAGTTTTTCACACCACTGTATATATCTGCCTACGGGTAGCTTAAGGTCAAAAGCTCGTGTTTCCGTAGCCTTCCGCATCTTAACTGAAACTTTCTATCATGCCATAGTCATACAAATACATGTCATAGTGGAATGACATCACAGACCAACTTACGATTGTCAAAATGGATGCTTAACTAACAAATTTAAAGCTTATGGCTTATGTAATAAACTTAATGCTTAATGCTTTACTAATGAATAGAATAAGGTAAAATAATCATGAAATAAAAACAAATAAACAAAACAACAAATTCATAACAAGTACGATATGGCTCTTACAGTCGTCATATGAAGAGAGCTGTGAAGGAACTCATTGTGTGTGAACAGCAATGTGGAATTTAAGATCACGGAAATTTGCATCACGCGATCATGTGATTACATCATGGCGTTCGAGAGGAATAGAGAAGAGACATTGGTTTATGTTGCAACCAACCAACTGAGTGCTGTTCCTGGAAATACAATTATCAATAATGACAAAGTGTATGAGATGCATGGGGTTTTTGGTTTCATGACTTAGGAAGTGTGTAATACACGGGGGAAGGGAGCAAAAACACAAACTATGAAACTGAAAACCGCAAATAGAAGCAGACAAATGTTTTTCTTTCCAACGCACTAAACCACAGCTGTGTGTATCCGGGCTAAAACGATTAGACGAGCGCCGAGTTTAGTGAAACACGTCCCGTAATTCGGTAAACTCCTCACAGGAGGACGGCGAAAAGCACCGACATGGCCGATCTGGACAGAAATAAATGACAGGGTAGCACCTGGACTATAAGAAATGACCGCAGAACACTGTGTAAATTGAATTCCATCTGGATGAAGCTTTTGTTAAATCTATCACTCGCGCTGACAGTGATCGAGTTTCTGGTCGGAAATGCAGTTTGATCCTGGACGAGCCCGGGAATTCTCTACGAGTTCAGGATGAGAACCCGCAGGTGTCACCCACGCGCTTGTACCGCGGCTTGTTCGGACAAACCCGCAACTTTAATCAGCTCTCCCGGTGGAGCAGATTAACCCGGACACGTCGCGCGTCTCGACTTCATCTTGTTAGTTTTACCAAACCCGAGCAGAATTTGTGTGAGAAAGGAGGAAGATTACAGTTTCTTCCTCGTCCTTCCTTTCTCATTCGGTTTCGCCTCCCGTTTGATCTCGACCCTTTCATCTCGCTCTCGGTGCTGCGATCCGCCGCCGTTATTATCCTGCGAGGAAGACGAGGACGAGGAAGGGGAGAAGTGTACGGAGAGAAAGATAAAAAGAGAGATTTGAATTTACTTGTGAAATGTCAACATCATGTAGTGATGTTAAAGTGATATCCTTATGGATTCACACACACACACACACACACACACACACACAGTTCTGTTTCCCAGATATTGAGAGCCGGAGAAAAAAGGCTCGTGTTTTGTTAATAAATGAGAATCCCTTGAGTTGAGTGTGTGTGTGTGTGTCCTGTTTTTCACCCCCAAAAAATCATGAAAGCAGCAGAAGTTCCAGGCAGATCAAATATTACCAGTAACACACACATGGTACACATACCGACAAGAACACACCTACATGAACACATACACACAATGTCAATGTAATAATCCTAACCTCATATTAATTTACCCTAACCTCAGCCTCATTAACTCCTAACCTCAACAGCAATCACCCAGTGTCAGCTTTATTAACCCCTAGATTTAACCCCATTTACTTCTATCCTCAACTTCAGTAACCCCTAATCTCAACCACCCTTAACCTCAACCACATTAACCCTAACCTCAAGACCAATCACCCCAGTATCAGCTTTAGTAACCCCAACCTCAACCTCATTAACCCCTGACCTCTATCCCATTATCAACCTCAACCTAAAATCAACCTCAATCAACTCTAACTTCAACCTCATTAACCCCTAAACTCAATCTTAATCATCTATAGCATCAGCTTCTTCAACCCATAATCTCATTAACCCTTAAACAAAACCTCAATTGCCCCTTCTTTAGCTTCATTAACCCCAACACAAACCACATTAACCCCTCATCACAGCATGATTAACCCAACTTTCAAACTCAGTAGCCCCTATCCATAAATTCCTAACCTCAACCACATTAACCCCCACCATCAGTTTTGTTAACCCCTAACCTCAACCTCACTTGCCCCTACCTCAACTTCATTAGCCCCTAACCTTAATCTCATTAACCACTAACCTCAACCTCATTAACCCCTAACATTAACCTCATTAACCCCTAAACTCAATCTTAATCACCCATACCATCAGCTTCTTCAACCTACTGTATAACCTCAACCCCATTAATTTCTAACCTCAACCACATTAACCCTTAAACAAAACCTCAATTGCCCCTTCTTTAGCTTCATTAACCCCAACATAAACCACATTAACCCATCATCACGGCATGATTAACCCAACTTTCAAACTCAGTAGCCCCTATCCATAAACTCCTAACCTCAACCCCATTAACTGCCACCATCAGTTTCGTTAACCCCTAACCTCGACCTCACTTTCCCCTACCTCAATTTCATTAGCCCTAACCTTAATCTCAACCTCATTAATTACTTTAACCTCACTCACCATGTATTTACCCCATTATAAACAGTTTCTTATTAATCCCTACCTTTAACCTCATTTACTCCAACCTTAACCTTATTAACCTGCTAACCTCAGCCATTTCTAACCCCTATCTCTTATCTTGACCCTCAACTATGCTTACTTTGCCTGATCCCGAACACTTCACTGAACCTCTACCTGATTATTCTTAACATCTCTCTTATTGACACCAACGTTCATTAATATGAACCCAACCTTAGTAACCCTAACCTCATCCTGAAGAACCCTGACCTCATCACATTACACTGACCTCATTCATCTTATCATGTACCATATCCTCTTTAACACTGCCTTCAATATCATTAACCCTTGACATTACTAACCTTAATTACAAACTCAGTAATCTTTATCTCTATACAGCTTGAACCTCATCCTCATTAACCCGAACTCTGACTGACTCTAACCTCAGTCAACCTTAACTGTACTGTCCTACTTACTTCCTCAAACTTTATTCCGTATTAAATGTTGAATCCAATATCTTTTTCTTCACCCTAAAAACAACCTTCAAAAGTAAATCTTTTGCCTCTTTGAGTTTGCACAAATTAAAAAGCTGTATGTTTTTGTTTTTTATAAAAAGGGGCATTTGCCTTTACAAAGACGAAATTGTGCTGTATTACTGTTATTATAGGACATTTGTGTTTTTCCTCTTTGATCCCGGTCGAGCTGAAGAGGAAAAAAATTGTCCTTGATTATATACGCTGAGCTTCTCTGATTGTATCCTCGAAGTAGTAGACGTCCATCACGGACCGTTGCACTGCGATTTGACTGTCAGTGAAACATTACCATGGAGACAGAGCGGAGATGCGGCACGGTCGCCCGGGGTTTAATGGAAATCTCCACTTTTCTCCGAGACCCAGCATCGTCTCCGTTTCTGGCTTCGGCAACAATTACAATTAGGATCCAGACCTGCTGAGGAGACGAAAACATTTCACAGGTCATAATGTTTCTGCGCACTAGACTGATTA
Source organism: Channallabes apus (assembly GCA_030522415.1). NCBI lineage: Eukaryota > Metazoa > Chordata > Actinopteri > Siluriformes > Clariidae > Channallabes > Channallabes apus. The sequence continues at coordinate 13,340,725 of CM060106.1, forward strand.
TACTCTGTTCACTGCCTTGAAAATATTTCTGTAAAGGTGTAAATAGTGTTAAGTTATTAACTTTCTTTTCTTTTAACCCTTTTATTCATGAATGAAAGCACACCATTTTAATGTGTTTATAGCTTTAAAAAGAATAGATTATTATAAATAAAAAGCATACAGGAAGTGTATCAAGCGTCATGGAGAATACTGTTAGGAACATAAGATGTGCAATTATAGAATAAAAAATTACTACTACTACTACTAATAATAATAATAAAATAAGAAAATTAAAAATAGAAATAATTAAAGAAAGAACAAATAAAGAAAGAAAGAAATATATAGTAATATTAATGAAGACAATTTAAAGACAAAAATTAAGAATAAGAAAGAAAGATAAAAGAAAGAAAATACTACCGTATACTGTATAATTATTATAGTAATAATAATAATTAGTATAATTATTAAAGAGTAAAAATAAAGAAACTAAAATAAAGAAAGGAAGTAAAATTGAAATACTACTACTTAGTAGTAGTAGTAATAATAATAATAATAATAATAATAATAATAATAATTAAAGGCAAAATTTAATAATAAAAAAGAGGGTAAAATAAAGAAAATACTACTTTATAATAATAATAATAATAATAATAATAATAATAAGTATGAAGTTTCACTATCAAAATTAAAACCAAAAAATTACATTTGTAAATTTTTTTCAGGTAAAAAAAAATACCATATCTAAATGTTTTAATGTTTAATATTTATGTATTAGACAGGAACGCTAATGACAAAAGACAAAACAGACGACACCTTAAAGAGAAGACACACAGTCGCAGTGTCAGTAATAGGGTTGGGTACCGAAACCCGGTGCCAAGACGGCACCGGTACCTATAGAACCGGTATGTACCGGACCGAAACAGAATGAGAATTTCGGTGCCTCATTTCGGTGCCACTTAAATGCCTGAACTGTCGATTGAAATATTTGTTCTCTAGATTCATATATTTTTGTAGATTAATCGTTTATTACATTAAATAAAAAAAATTAAAAGCACAAATCATCCGGAAATGAGAGACCATCCGACATGCGCGTGAACGCAGTAACTAACGTTATACTCGCTCTGACGGCAACAGGCGGTCTACCGATAGCTTAGCATGCTAAAGTAAACACCTCTCGTTAAAATGCCTAAAACTAAACGGTCGAAAGTGTGGCTGTATTTCACAAGAAAGGATTCAGACACCGCGACGTGCAGCAAATGTCTTACAGCAGTTGCGTGTAAAGGCGGAAACACGTTAAATCTAATGAAACATTCGAGGGCAGACGGAATAAAGTTAAAAGCAGAGGGAGGCACCGTGTTTAACAGCTTGTGGACAACAGCTGACACTATCGGTGTGGACGACCCTCAGTCCCAGTCACACCAACTGTAGCAAAAAGGAGTCACTGATTATGATGACGTCAGCAGCCTTTCTGCAGGTTAGTAGTAGGATAATGTAATGTTAATAGCAAAATGCAAATCTTGCATTCATGCTAACAAATAGTCAAACGATTTGTAAAAAACTAATGTAACATGGATTCTGTTTATAATTATGGCTTTCCAGCCTTTACTAGTAGCACTACAACAGTGACCCCATTTACCATTGTAAAGAAGGCTATGTATGTCCTGTGCAGGGCAATAAGTCAGGAAAGGTGTCGTATTTTGACAGAAAAGGCAAATATGGTGAAATTTCTGCAAAAGAATTGCTAAAATTTGAAGCTTACATATTCATATATATACTTTAAACTTTTAATATATTGTTAAATTTTAAGCATAAAATTTTTTGTTCAATAAAAATTCATTCTTGAGTCATCCACTATAATTTTTTGGCTTAAAAGTATCGGTTCAGGCACCGTTTTGGCACCGGTACCATTTTCAAAGTACCGATTTGGCACCGGTATCGAAAAAAACCCAAACGATACCCAACCCTAGTCAGTAATGCGCTAACTGCACTCGCCCGCGTGATTTGTAACAAACACGAACACGCCTCGGTCACACTGCGCTCAGTGATTCATGCACTGCATATTGCTCCAGTTCACACGCCCCTGACTGGGGAAGAGTGTGATCATTATCACATCCTCTGCAATAAAATCCTACAGAAGCAGCAGGCGTGTTTTCACTTTGATCTCATTCAGGCGCTCGCTCATCAGGGCCAATCAGAGAGAGAGAGAAGGAGACGAGAACGAGCCGTGGCGTGGACGTCGGCCGCGTGACCATGGAGGCACACGGCATTAAACACAACCAGCAGGAAGTAATGGAGGTCAATCAAACTGGACCAAAAGGAATTATTCATGCTTTAGAGCGAGAGGTCATCGGAGAGGGTCAGTCTGTGATTGGCTGGCACTGTGGGATGATGTCATCCTGTTGCTCGTGCAAAAAAACTGCAAACCTTCGCACTTTCTTTTAAGCATTAAAAAAAAAAAAAAGAAATTCATTAAAATACAAGGACGGAGAGAAAGTCAATGAACGCCTGCATTGAGACTGCACCCAGCCCTGATTCCTGCGATTAACAGTCAACCTTTATTCCTTAATAAATACTGCATAAATATTTGATTATTCAGTAAACACCGCTGTTACTGTTAGACGAGCTGTAAATGTCAGCTGTATATATATATTAGATAAACAATTTAATAATTAAAACAGAAAGTTGCTAAAAAAAATTAGGAAATAGAAAAAAAGTAAAAACAATCAAATAAAATAAAGGAAAAGAAAGCCAGAATATGTAAAGAAAAAATTAGCAAAAGGGGATAGATAGATAGATAGATAGATAGATAGATAGATAGATGACAGGGAAAAGAGAAAAGTGAAAAAATGTGGTATAAAGAAATAAATTATATTAATAACAAGAAATGTAAAAAATATTAAAGAAACGTGTGTGCGTGTGTAAATATCTTTACAGAACAGAAGCGAATAGGGATATTTTTATACAGTAGCTTGTTAAAGTGCTGTGTGGTGTGTCAGAGTGCAAGTGTGTATGTGTTTGATCATGAGAAATGGAAAGAGAACATAATGAGTAGTACTGAGCTGACTGGACTTGCGTGAGTTTATGACCACCTTATGGAAAAAGAGGAGGGGTATATTACCTTTTAGGGAGCAATATAGTATAGTGTATGTGTGTGTGTGTGTGTGTGTGTGTGTGAGAGAGAGAGAGAGAGAGAGAGGCAATGAGGCAGATGAGGTGAAGTAGATTGCATCGCCATATAGTAGATTGGATTTCCTAGTGACAGTTTATGTGAAAAGCAGTGTAAGACAATTTATGGAAGTGTGTGTGTGTGTGTGTGTTTGTGTGTGTGTGTGAACATTCAATGAAGCTAAGCTCTCCCTTGTCCCACTTCTTTCCTTACGAGTCTGCGTTTAAGGGCTCTCCTCAATCCTGTGAGACTATTATGTTGTGTGTGTGTGTGTGTGTGTGTGTGTGTGTGTGTGTGCATCCACATGGGTATGACAAAAAGAAAATTCTGTACATATTTAGTTTGAATCAAAATACACACACAAATACAAACATGAACTAGCATTATAATAGAGAAGCTAATTAATAACCTAGTGTTAAACAGGTCAGTAGATAAGGACACGGTACCTGCCGGGTGACCTGCATGTGCTCGGTTCACACATGATGCTCAAAAATACACATCTCACACACTTACCCCAATCGCTCAAGTAGCCTGCGACTTGCAGCTCACTCCCTGCCCTAATCCACCACCAACATCTGAGTCTCTGCTGTTCTGTAGGACTAGATCATCTGCAACTTAGACGAGAGAAGTCCCAGATACAAATGAATGAACCCTGCGTTGGTGCCTCTTAGAGGCTAAGAATGCCCTCTTGATGCTAAGACACTCCTACGTTCATTCTCTTTATCTTTAGCTCTTATTCTGTACAGGGTCAAAGCGGGGCCTGGAGCTGGGGGTTGGATTGGATGAGGACCATCTCAACATAAACTTGAATGGGTGAAGTCCCAAGTACCAAAGAGCGATCCCTGTGTTGGTGCCTTTTATATGGTGGAGCCATTGGAGCGGGGCATATTTGGAATAGAGTAAAAGTGTCCAGCCAGGCTCGATTCCCGTCTCTGTGTGCATGGAGTTTGCATGTTCTCCCCGTGCTTGGTGGGTTTCCTCCGGGTACTCCGGTTTCCTCCCACAGTCCAAAGACATGCCGATTAGGCTAATTGGCGTTCCCAAATTGACCATAGTGTGTGAGAATGAGTGTGTGTGTGTGCTCTGCGATGGATTGGCACCCTGTCCAGGGTGTACCCTGCCTCGTGCCCTGAGTCTCCTGGGATAGGCTCCAGATCCCTGCGACCCTAAATACAGGATAAAGCGGTATAGAAGATGAATGAATGAATAAAAGTGTCCAGTAAGTGGACAGACCACTGGATGGTCAGACACACCTACTTTCATTTTCTTTGTCTATTTAGCTTATCTAGTACAGGGTCACACATGTACTGGATCCTATCTCAGGACACTTGAGGCATGACACCCTGGAAATGTCACTTATGGCGCTTTTCCACTGCATAGTACGACACGACACGGTTCAGTTCTACTCACTTTTGGGGGGCTTTCCACTGGGAACAGTACATGGTACCTGGTCCTTTTTTTAGTACCACCTCAGCCGAGGTTCCAAGCGCGCCGAACCGTTACCAAAACGTGACGTGTAAACACGGCTAGTCACTGATTAGCCGGAGAAAATCGTCATTACTACGTCACCGAACTTGCGACACGAGACACAACAGAACCGATATATTTAGAACAGCCAGAGAAGGATCGCACGCACCTTTTTGTATTAACCGTCGGCCTCTTTTGAAACAAACTCCTTCATCTCGCTGTTAAAAACATCCACATGCCGAGAATGAAGAACACCATGCCGTCGATATGCTCCATTGTTGTGTGTTTGTTTGTGGCGCGTTTACGATGACGTCAGTAGCGGCTAAACGACACGTGAGTAATCTCGCCCACGCTAAAGCATTACTACACTGCAGTGGAAGCGCAAACCGAGCCAAACTGCGCCGAACCGAAGTGAGTTGAACTGAACCGTGTCATGCCGTTCTATGCAGTGGAAAAGAGGCATTACAGGGGTAAGTTGCATGTCTTTGGATTGTGGGAGGAAAGGAGAGAACCTTAAGGAAATCCACCGAGAACATGCAAACTCCACTCACACAGACCAGGGAATTGAACCCTCGACCCTGGAGAGGCGAGGCCTCACTAGCAACCACTATGCCACCGTGCTGCTCCTACTACCAGCACTATTCCCTCTCTACCATCTGAAACCAATCACATTAGTCTGTACATAACAGTTCTACCTGACACAAAAAAGCCTTTCCCAATGGCTTCCTACATGCAACACCATCTCCTTTTCAGTTACTGTAGGTCCGTCAGCGGACTAACCACACCTGCCCACAGGTCAAGAACACCTCCGCTATACTGCATGTTGTGATGTTGTTAAACACCAATGAACTAGCTAGCATAATAATAAATACAATAACAAACAAACTAAAGTTACAGAAAACATGCTAACTAGTGTTATAGTAAACACACTCACAAACAAACTTGTGCTAAACATGCTAATATACAAGCTAGCATTATACTAATCACAATAACATGCTAAAACTGAACTAGCATTTTTGGACTCTCTTTTTTTTCCTTTACTGTCAAATCCTTTCTTTTTTCGTGTCCCATCTTTCTCCTCTAAATTGCCGTCACTCGTCCGATGGGGAGATTTGATTCCTCCGCATTTTTGATTCTCGTCTTTTGATTCGTCTCTTTGCTCTGTTCTCATTCCGAGGAGTTATTTCCCCGGAGCCTCCGCAGGAAAAGAAAGGCTGTTTGATTGTCTTGCTCTCTCTCTCTCTCTCTCTCTTTCTTTTAAAAGATATTCTGTCCTCAATGTGTCAAGAAAAGAAAAAAGTAAAGGATACGGAATTACCCAGGCATCAGCTCGGGGATCCTAAACGCTGATGATCTCTTAATCACATTTAGAGCAGGAAATACGGGAAAACTACATAAATCTTTATTTGATTCACCTTTACCTAATAAAATTTTTACAGTCAAAATTCTTCAGAGGTTGTGATGTTAGCAAGAAGTGCTGGATAGTGTCAGCGTTTGTGATAAGAAACGTTTCAATTAAAAGTCATAGCTTTGGATATCCAGGTGGCTTTAAACAGAAAAGAAAAAAGCCTTTTTATTTATTTATTGTATATGGATAGTTATAGTTAACTAGTTAGCAGTGTAAAAATTCGGACTGAATCCTGTTTGGATCGCTTGTGTTAGCTGTGAGCTAGTTAGCAGCTAGCGGGGCATATTTGGAATTAGAAGTAAAATGATTATATCCCAGATAGCACACACACATCGCGGAGACGTCTATGTGACATCATCTTTTTCATCTGGCAGATGTCTGGCAGAGGGCGTTTGCTCGCCGAGACATCCGTGAACGACGCTTAGCCTACGTATTTAAGACATAAATTAATTAAAACATCCCTGATCCGCTCTTTAGACAATGTTAATCAGATGTTCATACATCTACCAAATGTCTTATTCATGTCGGATAGACGTTTATTAAAACACCCCCCCTCTCATTATTTTAATTAAATAACCCTCGGTTAATTATAATTAACCATGGTCAACAGAATTCTGTGAAGGAAGGAAGCATAAGAACAAGAGATAGATATTCAATTAAAATTCATGAAACTTAATTTAGCAAATGAACAATATTTATACTTTGTTTCTCTCGCTTCACAACTCATGAGAACAGACCGAAACCAGAACCGAACCGCAGATTAAGCACGTGCATATAACTCGCAAAATACAAGAAATAGCTTAAACCAAAATAACGTGACTAAACATCGCTAAACAACAGGTGACATTTATGTTCAGTATTTCGTTTCTATTTAGAAAGATATGTGGTCCAACCTAACTAAATGCCTGCGTCATGCTAGCACTACAGTTAACAGTACATGCATAACAAATAACAAAAAATTACATCCCAGCTGGGGCCAAGCTAAGGAAATCTTTGATGAATTTTTCAGCCGATTCTGTCGAAGACTGAAGGATTGGATTCCTTATAGCTGAAGCTGTAAGTTAAAAGAAACAATTACAATAATTTAATAAATATAAACCAGTATTTTCCCAATTACACTTAACATCAGATATTTTTTCTTCATGTTATTCTGAATAAACTTATGGAAGCCCGTTTCCGCCACTAAATAAAAAAAAAATTATTCACGTATTTCCCCTTAAATCATTCAAGTCATAACTGATGCTGCAGCTTCCCGTTCACATACCAGCAAATTTCGGACGTCTCTGCGACGTACCAGTGCTATCTGAGATATGATCTATAAATCTACCTCCATCAACTATACACTCTCTATTTATTTATTATTTAATTTTATTCATTTATTTATTTATGTGTGTGTGTGTGTGTGTGTGTGTGTGTGTATAGTAAGGGGTTAGCTACTATCCAGTTAGCTAGCACTGTAAGAATCCTGTCTGAATCCTGTTCGATTCTTTTGTGTTAGCTGTGAGCGTCATGTTAGCAATAGCTGTGAAAATTATTATTTAAAAAAAAAAGGGGGGAAAAAAGAATCCTCTCGGGTGATTTCGTCGGATTAGCTATTCTAAGCTAACACATTATTTGCTAAATTTAGCAAAAAAAAATCTAAATAATCTAAATAATAAATCTAGCTGGATTTGTCTTTAAAAATTTTTTTACACTGCTAATGCTAACTAGTTATCGGATGTCTGACAAACACCTCATCTATAAATCTACTTCCATCAACCATATTCTATCCTCCCCACCTCCCCTCCCGTCTCTCTCTTTACTTATTTATTTTGAGCGTGTGTGTGTGTGTTTGTGTGGGTGGGTGTCTGGTGTCTGTGTGATTGTGTGTGTGTGTGTGTGGGGGGGGGGGGTAGTTATGGTTGGTTAGTTAGCATTTAAAAAACCCTGTCTAAATCCTGTTTGGTTCTCTCTTGTTAGCTGTTAGCTAGTTAGAAAAAAAAGTTCTCTCTCTTTCTTTCTCTCTCTATTTATTCATTAATTTAGTGTGTCTGTATGTGTATAGTTATTAGCATTAAAAATTAGCTATAGCATTAAAAAAAAAATCCTGTCTGAATCCTGTTCATTTCTCTTGTGTTAGCTGTTAGCTAGTTAGCATTATCAATGAAAATGATGATTTAAACAAAACAAATCCTCTCAGGACATCTTGTCTGATTAGCTTGTTTACGCTAACACTTAGATTGCTTAATATATGCTACTGTAGCTGGATGAAATTTGAATGTTTGTAATTTAAAGGTTATTTTAGTCTTTTTGTTTTAAACACTGCAAACGCTAGCTAGCTATCTGACAGCATGTCTAACAGATGATTAGCTTTTTTTTTTACATGAAACATCAACCATACTTTCTCTCTCTCTCTCTCTCTCTCTCTCTCTGTTTCTTTTTTCTCTCTCTCGCTCTTTTCGTTCTCTCTCTCTCTCGCGCGCGCGCACACACACACACACACACAAACGCTCAGGGCCCAGGCATGATTGACGAGCGGCCTCCTCGTCTTTTCTGTCCCGTATTCAGCACCTCATCATCCTTCGCTCCTCCACCATCCGTCTGCCGACCCTGAGCTCTTCATCCTGATAGAGGGAGAGAGGGAAAGAGGGAGGCATGAAGATAGGCAGGAGACTGGTTGTAAATCAAACGCTCCGTCCCTTACGACCTTACGTACACACACACACACACACACACACACATTTAGACTATGTTGTCAATGGGAAAGAAAAAAATAGACAGATGATGTGTGATTGTGTGTGTGTGTGTGTGTGTGTTCATGACAAGTGTATGTTGTGACAGCACTTGGCATGATCAATGTGTTTGTTTGTGTGTGTGTGTGTGTGTGTGTGTTCCATGCTTTTATCTCTAGTCATTCCAAACACTGCAATTCTCTCTCTCTCTCTCTCTCTCTCTCTCTCTCTCTCTCACTGATGGATAACTCGTTTCTCTAAATGTTCAATAATAGCTTTGCTGCTGTTACACACACACACACACACACACACACACACACACACACACACACACACACACACACAATATGATGGCATATTCGCTCTTTGCACAGTTTCCACTTTCATTTAACGAGCACTTGTGAAGCTCAAGCTTACGAGCCCTATCCTCACACACACACACACACACACACGGCTGTAGTCAGGCAGAAAGCCTGAAATATTTCTCTAATCTCCCTGAGAAGGAGAAAAGTGGTGTGTCTGGCGGGAAGCGTGTCTATAGCTGAATGAGAGTTTCACACTCTGATGGTCCTGTTCGGAGTTTTTTTAAAGAGTGACACGCCCAAAGGCCCTAACTCCGACCGTCTCCTGAACTAGCGGCAATGCTAATGCTAACCATAATGCTAATGGTAACCCCAATGCTAACACGAATGGCAAAGTTAACACGACTTGTTTGAAGAAAGTCGCTTGAAATGTTACATGTTGCTAAAATGCATGCACGGTCTGTTCCATAAAAAAATCCTCTTAATCAATGTTATTTAAAAAAAAATTTTTAAATAAAGATAATTATTAATTGTATAATACATTAAATCATTTAGAATCAAATTAATTATTTTAGTTCTCAGGGTACAATTCAGATTGTTAAACTAAAAGTCATGGAGAAGTTTTTTTTTCTTTGTGTGTGTCTGTGTTTCCATCCCCCAAAAAAAGAAAATATGTTTTAACCTTTTTTTTTTCATTTGTATTAAAAAATGTATCTTATTTGATTTATTATTGTCTCCATTTAAATTGGAATATTCATAGTTACAATATATTGCATTGTTAAACATAAAAATGACAATTACATTACGTTCAGGCATTGGCATCAAGAGTGACTTAGATTTTTATCTTATTATTCATCTGGTCATGCGAGGGATTAAGCGCCTAGTAACAGTAAGGCCTTGTTCACATGCATGTTAAAATCGACCGTTTTTCTGCCATTCGTAGCGTCCGGTGACCGCGAATGAAGCGCCGAGGGTTTTCTACACATAGGAGTCAATGACGGTGTTCACACGGGCTTTGGTGACATGCATTTGTCCGGCTGCGTGTTTATACGGTGTTAAAAAAAACGTTGCATGCAGCTTTTTCTTGGCGTTCAAATCCCAACGAACGCAAGGAAACCGCGTCTAGTTCGTTTTCTCTGCGTCCATTTAACGCTTCGGAGGACCGGATATATCCCATGATCCTACATGCTATACAGAGGGAAATGCGGAAAAAAGGCAAAAATAAAATGCTTAAAACATAAAACTTGCGCAGAAATGTTTGCATTTATTCATAAACCACAAAAAAACTTACTTTAAATTTTTTCTCTCCCTACGTCGCCGTATTATTAAAACATTTTTTTTTTTATATATTATATAAAAATATAATAATTTAATTTGAATTTTTAAAACAATAAGATTAATGTCTAATATGGCAAAATGGTCCATATTAAAAGGAGGCACCTCAAATAAAATGACAAGGGCTTTCATATCCGGTTCCCGACACACTGCCCCCACAGGTTAACACACAAACTACAATTTGGGCTGCAGGCTGTCGTTAGACAGAGACAAACGAACGCCAGTGTAGAAGTCAATTGAGCAGCACTACAAAACACAACATAAATGTATAGGACATTCAGAGCTCGTTCATTTATCCAAAAATTTTATGCCCGTGTGAACAAGGTCTTAGTATAATAATCATGGATAAACCATGGAGGTGGTGGACAGTCCTGAGAAACTGATGAGATTTACTTTATATTTCCACTTATTCCACTTTAGAATATCAGCTCCATTAACTTCCGGGTTCCACTGTCGAATCCCAAATAGCGTTAAATGGAAAGCTAGTGCACTATGAAGGGTGTACAATCCCTTGTTCCACACACCAAGTAGTGCCATTGATCATGAGTTAGAGAGGGATTTGAGATTCAGTCTTGTGTTAGAAGCTATAGTAGTTAGCTTTATAGCAATTACTGCAGAGACAGCATGTTGTTTAAGTTGGCATAATATTCTCAGATGTGTGTTCTTGCTGAACGTGTTTCTGTGTCTGGTTGTGAATGTTTGTTTTGGCATGCAGCTGCTCTCTCCTCCCTACTGCGGACCGTACAGACCGCGCGACCTTAAGTGTTACTCAGCACTGTAGAACATGCGAAGTGATCCATATCATTAAACGGCCGGGTGTTGTTTTGCTCTATTATCATCACTAGTGGAATTGTATCTCCTGTTATACTGAAGTTCAACCTCCTTACACACAGTATGAGTGCTGATCAATCCCTGCTATCTGTTATCACCCAGATGAGGATGGGTTCCCTATTGAGTCTGGTTCCTCTCAAGGTTTCTTCCTATTACCATCTCAGGGAGTTTTTCCTTCCACGCCGTCGCACTCGGCTTGTTTATCAGGGACGATCTGATCATTCTGATTCACACACATTTTCACACATTTCATACACATTTCCATCATTTTATTTTGATTATGTAAGGCTGCTTAGTGACAATGAACATTGTTATAAGTGCTACACAAATATAAATGAATGTAATTAAATTTGTAAAAAAATTAGCAGTTAGCGCTTAAAACCATACAGGTAACACATGGATGCTAGGAATATTAATAATTAATTAATTTGTAAGAGGCGGCATGGTGGTGTAGTGGTTAGCACTGTCGCCTTGCACCTCCAGGGTCCGGGTTCGATGCCCGGCCAGGCTCGATTCCCGTCTCTGTGTGCATGGAGTTTGCATGTTCTCCCCGTGCTTGGTGGGTTTCCTCCGGGTACTCCGGTTTCCTCCCACAATCCAAAGACATGCAGATTAGGCTAATTGGCGTTCCCAAATTGACCATAGTGTGTGAATGAGTGTATGTGTGTGTGTGTGCTCTGCGATGGATTGGCACGCTGTCCAGGGTGTACCCTGCCTCGTACCCTGAGTCTCCTGGGATAGGCTCGAGGTCCCCCGTGACCGTAAATACAGGATAAAGCGGTATAGAAGATGAATGAATGAATAGTTTGTAAGGAAATATCAAAATATCAGATGAAAACAAATATCAGATGAAAAATATAATTAGCGTTAATTATTAGATTTTTTCAAAACAAAATGTTAATAGTGAAAAATTGTATAAACATTAAAGAAACGGAAAATCCAGCTTCAGAATGCTGCTAACACTGGACACAAACTAGCACAAACTCACACACAAACTGGACACAAACTCGAATCATCACAAAATAGAAAGTAGTATAAAATTCAATTGTTCATGGAATCATTCAAAATTATGAAAAGGCACCTGATTGTTTATTAAGTCCATATTTAAACTTGAAACGCTGTTCTTCAGAACGAGATCGCGGTATTAAGATTAAAACCAGCTCACTGGTGACACATTCAAACACACCCAAGCGACTCGAGGTTGAATTAAGAGAATCACATTAGCGCTTCGTCTCTGTACGCGCTCTGTTTGCCGCCGTTTCGGCAGATTAAATGTCGCTCAGACGATGAGATTTGTTTGTGCACGGCATTAGAAGGAAGACGGGAGAGTGATTAATTTAATACATCACATGATGACCCGAGGGTCGGTCTCTCTTATTGCTCAGCGTGCTAATAACACTAATGCTAACGCTTCATAACAGACGGATGTCTGATGCCTCGCTTCTCCTCTGTCTCATTCACTCTTTCGTCAATGTAGTTAGAGTAACTAACCAAGAGAGAGAGTGAGAGAGAGAGAGAAGAGAGAGATGTGAGTAATGTTTTGGCAAATAGCAAAGAGATTAGCAGCGAGGTATACTTATCAGAGAATGAGTAAGAGACAAAAAGAGAGAGAGACAGAGGAAGACAGATGGAAATTAAAAGAGATTAGCAGTAAAAGACAAATGATCCAAAATAGATTAGCACAGAAATAGTAAGCAGAGACGTTGCGATTAGCAGGGATATTAGCAGAGAGATTAAAAGGGATGAAAGATATTAGCAAAGATTGTAGCAGAGAACATTAAATAAATATTAGAAATAGAGTGAGATTAGGAATGAGTTAGACAGGAGACAGAAGAAGTCAGGTTAGCGAAGAGCGATTAGCAAGAACAAAAACATTAGCAAGGAGAGAAAAACTAGCAAACAGGGAGATTAGCAAATAAAAACATTGGATACATAAAGAGATTAATAGAGAATAATCAATTAGTGGATAGAAACATAAAGTAAGCCGAAAGAGAGATATTAGCAAAGGTTTAGGCAGAAACTTAGACAATGTTTAATGTAGTGCAACGTTTGTAAGGAAAAAAGTACAAAGAACAAATAAATATTAGAAACTGAGTGAGATTAGCAAAGAAGAAAAATAAAAGAAATAACAGCAGAGAAAGAAAGAGACATAAGCCAAAAACAAATAATACAGAGTCAGAAAGCAGAAAAAGTCAGATTAGCAGCGAGGGATTAGCGGGAACTCATCTTAGCAGAGAGAGAGAGAGATTAGTATAGAGATTAGCGAAGAAAACTTTGGATACATAGAGAGATTAATAGAGAGTAATTGATTAGCGGAGAGAGAGATTAGCAAAGAGGTCATGAGAAACGCAAAGTAAGCAGACAGAGAGATTTAGTCAGAGACGTAGACTAGCAGAAAGTTTGTGAGGAATAAAAAGGGAAAAAAGGAAAATAAATATTAAAAGCAGAGTGAGATTAGCAAAGAAGGAAAAAGTAAATTGAGGGGGAAATAATATAGAGTCAGAAAGCAGAAAAAAAGTCATATTAGCAAAGAGGGATTAGCGGGAATGCGTGTTAGCAAAGATAACCAGGCTAGCAAAGAGAAAGAGATTAGCAGAGAGATTACAAATAAGACTTTGGATACAGTTCGTAGGTTAATAGAGCACAGTTGGTTATCATGAAGAGGGATTATCAATATAAGTGATTAAAAAAAATTAGCACTGAGGTAAAAAATAAGACGAAAGTCTGAGAATAGCTTCTAGATTAGCGGAAATGTCATAACGTTAGTAAGAAAACAGAAATTAGCAGGGACAATAAACAGAAAGGGATTAGCAAGAGAGCAGGAGAAATATTAGCAGAGAAAACTAGCATAGTTGTAGAATCTATAGCGAGATTGATCGATTAGCAAAGACGAAGAGGAGAAAATAAATTTACCTTAGTTGTCATTTAGTAGACATATAGAGAGAGAGAAAACGCTAAGCTAGGAAATCGAGACTAGCATTAGCGAAAAGATTAGCAGTGAGTTATAGAGCATAGATCTTAGTTAGCATATAGAGTTTGTCAAAAGCAATATAGAGACGGGTTAGAATAGACGAACAGGATTGAACAGGTTATACAGAATTGATTAGGGAAAGACAAAGTCATGAAAACTGGCCAATTTGTTAGGAACATTGGCTTGTTCAAACAGTTATCATCAAGCGCTTTAACTACACCATGTTCCAAATTATTACGCAAATGATATCTTTCCCTGATTTTCATAATTAGTCAGTGGAAATGACAGTCAGTATAATTTTCAAGTCATTAACCATTAGGGTATAATTTGAATTTTATTGAACAAACCTCCTAATGATAATAATATTTATAAAAATAAAATAAAAAACCTGAAAATGCACTGTTCCAAATTATTATGCACAACAGAGTTAAAACATTTTATAGGTTGTAAAGAACTGAAAATAGGCTTTTGTTGAATTTGCAGCTTTAGGAGGACATATTTACTGAAATCAAAAGCTATTTCAATCAAAAACATCCTAACAGGTCATGTTACATCTTAACATAGGACCCCTTCTTTGATATCACCTTCAAAATTCTTGCATCCATTTAACTTGTGAGTTTTTGGATCGCTTCTGCTTGAATTTCTTTGCAGGATGTCAGAATAGCCTCCCAGAGCTGCTGTTTTGATGCGAACCGCCTCCCACCCTCATAGATCTTTTGCTTGAGGATGCTCCAAAGGTTCTCAATGGTGTTGAGGTCAGGGGAGGATGGTGGCCACACCATGAGTTTCTCATCTTTTATTTCCATAGCAGCCAATGACACAGCGGTATTCTTTGCAGCATGAGATGGTGCATTGTTGTGCATGAAGATGATTTTGCTACGGAAGGCACGGTTCTTCTTTTTGTACCATGGAAGAAAGTGGTCAGTCAATATACTTTGCAGAGGTCATTTTCACACCTTCAGGGACCCTACAGGGACCTACAGTACCAGCTCTCTCCCCATGATTCTGGCACAAAACATGACTCCGGCACCTCCTTGTTGACATCACAGCCTTGTTGGGACATGGTGGCCATCCACCAACCATCCACTACTCCATCCATCTGGACCATCCAGGGTTGCACGACACTCATCAGTAAACAAGACTGTTTGAAAATTAGTCTTCATGTATGCCTGGGCCCACTGCAACCGTTTCTGCTTGTGAGCATTGATTAGAGGCACCAGCAGCTTCAAATACCTGTTTGCTGCTTTGTAATGGCATTTCAGCAGCTGCTGTCTTAATCCGATAAATTTGTCTGGCAGAAACCTTCTTCATTCTGCCTTTATCTGCACGAACCTGTCTGTGCGCTGAATCAGCCACAAATGTCTTCACAGTACGATGATCACGCTTAAGGTTTCATGAAATATCTAATGTTTTTATATCTTGTCCAAGGCATTGCAATATTTGATGCTTTTTGGCAGCAGAGATCCTTTTTCTTTCCCATATTGCTTGAAACCTGTGGCCTGCTTAATAATGTGGAACCTTCTTCAGTACTTTTCCTTTAATTTGGCTTATCTGGCAAACTAATTATCACACGTGAGATTCATTTCAGTGATCCAAAGAGCCCTGAGACACAACACCATCCATGAGTTTAATTTAAAAACTAAACATTTAATGTTTATGACACTTACATCCAATTTGCATAATAATTTTGAACACGGTGTAATGTTCACGACTATAATCAAGAATCGCAAGGCGGAGAAGGATGTGATGTCAGAGGCAGGTAGAGAGGGGTCATGTCTTATTCCACCCACTTCCTGGGGTCAAGGTACTGTAAACTTTTACTATGTGTGTGTTATGAGCTCATCACATCATCAGTGTCCTTCGGTATATTTAACCAAGGTGTACACACACACTGAACTGTGTTGTTCAGGGTTATATCTGCGGTCTGAGTGAACACTCGGGGTCCTGAGGCTCGTATAGGCGTCGACTGCAGGTCACGTGCTCAAGTTTACGATCTGTTTAACGAGGAACTTTAATATCTTTGTAAATCGCTTTCATTTAAATGAGCATGGTTCGCCGGTGCACGCGGCAATAACTATTTTATTTTATTTTTGTTTAAGATCCACGCTGGCTCCTGCAGCATCTTAATAACGGCACAGACGTTTACGATGAGGATGAGGAGCTGCTGACACGCTGATGTGTCGTTCTCGTTGTTGTTGTTGTTGTTGAATCAGATGGTGTATAAAAAAAACTTAGTTAAAAATAGAAACGTTCAGGTTGAGCAGAAAGACTCGCGCGTGAAAATGGCTGACTAAAAATTAAATCGTACACACACACACACACACGTCATAGGACAGAGAGAGGGTGGAGTACACTGAGAGAGCAGGGGAGAGACAAGAGGACGTGTACGAACACTGTTCACTCCGGGGAAAAGCAGCTCAGGGAACAATGAGATGAGGAACTGAGATACGATGTACTGTGCCTGTGTGTGTGTGTGTGTGTGTGGGCTGAAGCTGCTGATGGTTCTGATTTTGGAGGAGAGAGAGAGAGAGAGAGAGAGAATGAAAACTAAAGAAAGGCTTCTGGACACATGGGGATGTACAAGAGGACATTGTTAATAGAAAGACAGAAGGAAAGAAAGAAAGAAAGAATTTCGATGACTTCCAAATGTACAAGTGCGCATTATTGAAAGAAAGCAAATAAGGAAAGAAGGAATTCTTGAGACATGGGGATGTACAAGAGGACATTATTGACAGACAGACAGACAGACAGACAGACAGACAGACAGACAGACAGACAGACAGACAGACAGACAGACAGACAGAAAGAAAGAAAGAAAGAAAGAGACATGTGGATGTACAAGAGGTCATTATTCAAAGAAGGTAAAGAAATAAGAAAGATAGAAAGAAATAAAAAAAATTAAAAAAAAAGACAAAATGGAACAAAAAACGAAATGTATAAAAGAAAATGAACTTAAGTGAACAGAAGTAAGGAATGAAACAAAAGAGGAAAAAATTAAGAAAAAGAGAAAAACAAACAAAGAGGAAATAGATGAAACAAAGTAAAACTGTGTGAGGATAGAGAAGAGATTTTTAAGGATTGTTAAATATTATTTGAGACATGAGATGTAGAAGAGGATATTATTGAAAAAAAGAAAGGATGAAAGTTTAGCGAAGTTTAGCGAAGTTAGAGGAGAACTCTGGAACAGTGATGAGGACACAGACCGTGATGTGTTTCAGTAATAAAAAGTTTTCTTTTTTCCTGATCGACTCGCACTCGTTCGTCACGCACGTTGGCGTCAGCAGAAGCGACGGCGTCCCGCAATTACAGAGCCGTAAATATTTGATGAGGCGTGAGAGCGGTCAGCTCGGCTTTTATCCGAGGTTACTGTTTCACTCATCCTGATCGATAAAGCCATCACGGCATCATTTTAAACCGCCACTTATTGACCGGTCACATGATCATCCTTTAAAAAGCTCAGAGCACTGGTATTACACTCTGTCACGCTGGCTATGCTGTGTACTGTATGTGTGTGTGTGTGTGTGTGTGTAAATATCAGTTAATGAGTAATATTAGGAGATGTGTAACAGACAGACACGGTAACAGACTGAGACAGGAGGTTGTGTGTTTGTGTACTGTACAGTAGGTGTGTCGTGCCGCAGTGGACTCAGGCCACCCTGAGAGTCTTTGTTGTAAAGAAGACAATTTTTTTTTTCTGGTCTCTATGGAGAATGAAACACAGCAGGACAAAATTACCACAATTTGACAACTTTCTGTGAAAAGACAAAGGACAGGTTGTCCCCTGTGCCTTCTCTGCCAGATTCTCTGCCTGTCCTCATCTGCTCCCAAAGACACTCGGTCCAATCCCACCTGTTCATAAAGACACTCTGTCCACTCTCACCTGCTCCCATAAACCCTCAACCTCACCTGTTCATAAAGACATTCTGCCCTCTCTCACCTGCTTCCACTGGCGATCTTATCACTCGCTGCCACTTCCAATGAACCTCTACCAACTTATTCCAAGATAGTTAATTAACTGGTGGAGAATCTCCCTCACTTCTATCTAATCCTACTTCATCTGAACCCCCTCAGACCCTATTATCATACTCTGGCTCAGTAACAACCTGCAATATCCTGTTAGTGAGTTATCATTAATGAGTTATTAACTTGAATTAATTTGGGTGAATTTCTTGCTAGATATTACCATAACTTCAGAACATCTGACAACACCATCAGAAACACCCCATAACGTTTTATCATACACTCAGAACGTCTTATACCAGTGGAACCTCTGATCACACCCTCACAACCTAGTGCCGAACCCTCAGAACAACTAGTCACATCTCAATAACCTATTAGGTCAGCCTCATGACCACTGGACCCACTTCTAGTCCCTTCACTGCCATGAGCTCTACAAGCACCTCACTTAAAGAAACAAAAAGCCAAGGGAAAGCGAAGAGAAGCCTATTTTTCAGGAACCAGATAACTTTACTTTGTGACGAGGTTATATGGGTGAATTTTAACTCTGCAAATTCAGAAACCTTGGAAACACGCGCCAGCAGTGGTTCCTACATTCCCACACTCTCTTTCATTGTCGAAGTGTCATTCTCCCCTCCTTTTGCTTCTGCTGTCTCTTTAGACTGAAAACATCTTACAGGTGCATCGTTTGTGGTTAGGTCCCATGGGAGTTGTGTCCTTCTGTGTGGTCTGCGGTTACACTCATTCTTCTCGCGTCCTCACAACAGGAGCCCTGACCTCGCAGCTTGTTATCCAAAACACCAACAGCGGTGAGGATCAGACAGGAACCATCCTACATATCTCCAAATCTCCAGTCTAGCTTTTTACATATGGAAGCTGCCTTTCAACTTTTTCTGCACGTGTGTGTGTGTGTGTGTGTGTGTGTGTGTGTGTGTATCGTCATGTCTCCCTCATGTATTTAGTGTTTATATTAGCTCAGACTATGGCTGATCCGTTTGCTCAGAGTGGTTTTCCGTTCTAACAGAAAATAAGAAATTGAGGTGTGTGTATGTGTGTTGCTACGGTGCCAAATAAGCAGATAGATAGAGGCAAGGCAAAGCATAGCTGTCAGCAGATGTATCTCAACAGAACAGAGAGAGAGAGAGAGAGAGAGCGTGTGAGAGTTGGGGGACAAAAAATCAGTACGTCTCCCCCATGATACTGATGATGGCACGTTGAAGCTGATTGTGTGAGGATATTTAAAGCTCCACTGTCAGTGTCACGGTACGAATAACACACACACACACACACACACACACACACACACACACACACACACACACGCTCACAGACACACAGTACGAATCAAACATTTTTGTGGTTTGTCCTTCATCTTTGAGCCAATGATATATTAAAAATTCCAGGATGAAAAGCGAGAGAAGAGATGGAGATAAACACGATGAGTTTATCCAGTCGTTCTACTAGATAGCAGTCAGACAGTTTGCTACTGTAGATTTAAAATATCAAGCCAAAGTGTAATATTTTAACTGTCACTCCTGTCCTTGTACTATATGTGGGCATGGATTAATAAAGCACTCTATTCAACATGCCCA
Organism: Channallabes apus; assembly: GCA_030522415.1. Taxonomy (NCBI): domain Eukaryota; kingdom Metazoa; phylum Chordata; class Actinopteri; order Siluriformes; family Clariidae; genus Channallabes; species Channallabes apus. The sequence continues at coordinate 13,360,444 of CM060106.1, forward strand.
GGTCGAAGCATCACTCCAGCACTTTTCTGGAAGGAGTCTTCAGTGTCAGAGCTTCAGAGAGACTAGTGAGAAAAGATGGCATGGTATATAGTCAGTAAGAACTGGAACCTTCCTGCTGATGAAAGCTGATGATGTTACAGTTCTACTTAGAACCTTGGCATTTCTCCGGTTTGAGCCGCTTGTCACTTTGTCACGCCTGCGATTTGACACGTGACGTCTTTAGACCGGCTTGGAGACGCAAATAACTGGTTTGTGGTTTTGACTCGATGTATTGAGAGAGGGTAAAGGAACAGGGCTTTTTAACTCGATCTGTTTTTTCAAGGTGATACAACGTACTTTATCCTTCCAGGATTGACTAAAGCGAGAAGAATGACCATGACTCTCCTTCCACTCATTTGTCAGTTTTAATGCAGTCCTCTTTGCTTTCCTCTTCTCTTTATCACATTAAAAAGCTTTTTAAAAGCACTCTTCAGTCCTGATGGTTCTGCTTCTCGTTATTTCCATCAGCGTCTGTGTTGAATCGCTGCTTCATTACTTATTAAAATCCCCCCGAAAAAGACCTTGCTTTAGTTCTTTATTTACTTTATGATGTTAATGTTGGAAGTGGACTACACCAGGATTCACAGCACCGAGGAGTATGCACATGTGAGCCGTAGCCTACGGAGATTCCCTATGGCAAGTAGTAGTGAAGTAAAAGTAGAAGTCCTCCATTTACGTGTGTAGTTGAGTAAAAGTATAAAAAGTACTCACCTTCAAATTAACTACAGGGCTTGTAGTAGTTCACGGAAGGTTAGTGGCATCTCTCTCTCTCTCTATCTCTCCTTCCCAGTTGTGAAGTTGCTGTTAGGTTATTAGGCGTGTCTCGAAGAGAAGTCATGTTATGAAATTACGCATAATAGTCAGCAGGTAGTGAAATTCCTGCTTCAAATACTATGCAGCAAAAATGTAGTGAAGTAAAAGTACAGGTATTTGCTGCACTATGTAGCGAAGTAAAAGTAAAAAGTATCGTCTAATGAAACTGTAGCAAGTAAAGACACGCGACAGCAATGTGTCATGCTTCTTACTCCTATGTCTGTGTCGGGCGTGTTTGCGAGACATGATCGCGGAGGCGAGCTGACGGTTCAATAATATTCTTTATTTACACAAAAACTCAAACATAAACAGGTCACTCCAACACAAACTAAACTATAACAACATGCTAGACGCCTGACTGGAGTTCAGCCAGGCTATTTATAATTAAACATAAAACAATTAACTTCCCTCGGTTCAGGTGAGCTTCTACGTCACCTGACCGAGGTGCAAACTGGGAAATGAAGTCTTAACAAAACTACAACTCAAAACTAATCAAAACATAAACGGGCGTTAGGCGCCCTCTAGGGGTTAACCGTTACACAATGATTCCAAAACAAACCCAAAGTGTATTAAGTGGAAAAAACGGACAAACAAACAAACAAGGTGCACCACAAACCAACATATACAAAATATATACAAATATAAACAATAGAAATAAATAATGTATGTGTGTGTGTGTGTGTGTGTGTGTATGAAAGTCCAATGTCTGTGTTATTGTTGTCTGTGTAATGGTGAATGGGAGAGATGGCTTGGTCCCACCGGTAACAGATGTTAAGTCCGGGAGCTCGAGAAACGGAATGAGATGGGTATTGAATGTGTTCCAGTTAAAGTAATCCTCAGGAAATTCAAACAATCGCTCTCTCTCTCTCTCTATTCCAAAACCAGCGCACTGCTTCATATCTCCACCCCGAGTCCTTTGCTGGTTCCACTTGAATACCGGCACATGTGACCCGATGCGTCATCGGGATTCCCTCGCGCATGCTCGCGAGAGCTTAACCCCGGGAACCAAACCACAGTCGTGTATGTGATGTGTTCTACTGTATACTGGAGTCTATCGCAGGGTTGAAGCGGGGTATAATCAATTATAAATACACACAGAAAGGCATTTTGGAAACACCAATTAGCGTCATTTCTTTGGAATATTGGTGGAAACCGGAATACGCAGAGGAGACCCACCAAGCGCAGAGAGAACATGAAAGTCAGGACTCAGACCATCGACCCTGGAGCTGTGAGACCACAGCGTGAACCACTATGCCACCTTGCCACTCCCAAAATCTTGCCTGAGGCACTTGAGACGATTTGTGTCATTTGTACCTTCATGTAAAATGCCTTGTATCTGAACCAGTATCTAGAATTCTTGCTAACATTGTTTCATCCTCAGTGTGGGATCGCTGCGTCCCTGGTGTCCTGGGTTCTTCACGTGTTCAGTAACAGGGAAGCAGAAGCAGAGATAACCCCAGAGCTTGTGTCCATTTTTAATAATCTCACACACACACACACACACACACACACACACACACACACACACACACACACACACTTCTTTGGCTCAGATGAGTCAGAGGCTGACATGTTTGAAGACCTGACAACTTTCCTCGAGAGGGAGGAAAAGGTTAGGGGGCAATGTGTGAGCGTGTGTGTGTATGTGTGTGTGTATGTGTGTGCAGGTCTCTCTCTCTCTCTCTCTCTCTCTCTCTCTCTCTCTCTCTCAGAGACAGACACAGACTGACTCCTCACCAGAATTTTATTGTCCATTTGAGTGGGTCTCCGAAGGCAGATGTGTGCACGTCATTTTCAGACGAGTGCAGTTTTATCCCTTTGGCAGGAGCTTTTAGTGGCCAATCCAGGAAGATGAAGGATCTGGATAAGCTGTGATAAGCTCATGAACTGCTTTTCAATAGCATAGAATTTGATTCACTGAGATAACCATCAGGACGGTGGTTTTGCGCATTCCTACACCTTCAGAATCTTTGCAGAAGCTTGTGCAGAAAGTTTTGCTTCATATATTTCCTGATCTCCATAAACACAATGATGTGTTGCGGCGTATCAATTACATGAGGACTATATACTTATATAACATAACAGGCCAACTCTGGCAGGTCAGTGAGATGCCCACACATCTTACGGCGTTACTAAATATAGGACAGCATAAAGATATTCTGTGTAACAATGTTTGTGTGTGTGCGTGTGTGTGTGTGTGTATGTGTGTGAGAGAGAGAGAGAGAGAGAGAAAGAGGTAGAGCATTTAACTCTGTTTCATAGGAATGTAATGCTCTGGAAAAACAGGTAAGAAACACTGTAGGAAAAGTCCTGAACACAGCCAATCGAGCAAATTGTGGGTTGCCATAGAAATTAGAGAGCGAGTTACAGACAGAAGGAGAGAGAAAGAGAGAGATAGGGAGTGTGTGTGTGTGTGTGTGTATGTGTGTGTGAATGGGAGGAGGGAGAAGGGGGTACCCATAGCAACAGAAGCTTTAAAATAGCTGTGCAATGGCCTGCTCGGGCTGCTGGAGGTGATGCACATCTGCACACCTCTTCTCCATCAAGAGCCCCGAAGAAAACAAATCATTCTCCTTCAAATCCTCGTCTTACTCGTCTCATTCATACGTTCAGCCTTGTCGCTAATAAATCTGAATAGACCTGAATCAGGATTCTCCAGAGATCGTACTTGCTTCTTACAGTACCTCCAAATTCTGATGTTCTACCCAAAATCTGAACGCTCCTCTTTAATCAAGATGCCAACACACCACTTTCATAGGACAGAAGGTTGTCCTCCCATATATGCCATTTTCTTCCAGTCCTTATCACCCAAATGCTTTTATTTACAATGAAGATAACATACCTTCACCTATTATAACTCAGCACGTTAAGAAAGTCAGTGGGAGTTCAGCGGGTTAAGGCTGTGGGTTACTGTTCAGAAGGTTTGAGGTTCATGCCCGATCTCCACCATTGTTGGGTCCTTGAGCAAGTCTCCATGATAAGGCTCACTCTTCACTTTGAACTCAGACATCTTCATGGGATAAGCACAGAAAAGCTTCTTGTTCTTCTTAAAAAATACATGTTTTTTTGTAAAATGCCACAAGTTTGACATCATCATAACCAGTACGTTTATTGTAGGGACAGTGCTGGCTTAAACGGTTAGGGCTTTGGGTTACTGATAGGAAGGTTGAGGGTTCAAGCCCCAGCACCACCAAGTTGTCACTGTTGGGACCTTGAGCAAGGCCCTGAACCCTGTCTGCTCAAAGAGACGCTGTATTCTGATTTACATTGTGCTCTGACCTCAGTTTTCTAACTGGGATATGCAAAATAATAATAATAATAATTTAATTGTACTGTAAGGTACATGTGACAAATAATTGAATCTTAATCTTAACAACCTTGTGACTCCACAGGGAAAAACTTTGGACACACCTTCTCATCTATCTGTCGATGTGTTTTCTTTATTTTCATGACCATTTACATTGGTAAATTCTCACTGAAGGCATCAAAACTATGAATGAACACATGTGGATTTATGTACTTAACAAACAAAGGTCACCACAGTCACCGGACCTGAACCCAATTGAGATGGTTTGGGGTGAGCTGGACCGCAGACTGAAGGCAAAGGGGCCAACAAGTGCTAAACACCTCTGGGAACTCCTTCAAGACTGTTGGAAACTGTTTCAGGTGACTACCTCTTGAAGCTCATCGAGAGAAGGCCAAGAATGTGTAAAGCAGTAATCAGAGCAAAGGGTGGCTATTTTGAAGAAACTAGAATATAAAACATGTTTTCAGTTATTTCACCTTTTTTTGTTAAGTATAAAACTCCACATGTTTTGATGCCTTCAGTGAGAATCTACCAATGTAAATGTTCATGAAAATGAAGAAAACACATGGAATGAGTGAAGGTGTGTCCAAACTTTTGGCCTGTACTGTATATTCAAATAAGTCTGACAATAAGTGATACATCATTGTATCACTTATCCTGTGTAGGATTGCAGGGATCCTGGAAACTGTACCGAGGAACTCACGGTGGAGCACATTGTGAGTGGAGGGCCAAGTCATCGCTGGACACACACACAGTTATAGTTATAAATGACAGGAAATTTGGAAATGACAATCAGCCTAATGTAAATGCCTTTGGACTGTTGGGGGGAACCCCGAGTATGTGGATTGAACCCACCAAAAAAACTCTAAACACACACACACACGGCACCAGAGGCAAGATTCGGTCACCCACCAATGCAGGTGTTATGCGACAGCGCTAACATAATTTGATTTAGTACAATTTGTCAGAAAAACCACGTCTGCCCTCTCTACACCCCATCACGGCACATGTTTTGTGACCTTTCACCAGTTGGGGCAGGTCCATGATGAGGGCTCTGAAAATCTAAGGCTTACTAATGGAAAGTGTGTTCCTTGTTTTTCCTCCCCATCCTGAGGCAGTGAGATGTGAATGGTGTTGTCACGCTCCTACAGAGCAGTATTCACACGGTAGCGGTAGAACGTGTTGGCCGGGAGACTTATTAGTCTGCACACCAAGCCTCGCTTCACGTTAAGAAAGAGAGAGAGAGAGAGAGAGAGAGAGAGAGAGATTGCACGAAGTCCATTTCGGAAAAAGAAGCAGAAAGTGAAGCAGCCAATGAAGCATGATTTTACACACACACACACACACACACACACACACACACACACACACTGTTGTCAATGAACAAATGTAGAAGAGTGCAGGATTTGTGTATGCGCATGGCAACCTTCTAAGCCTCTCACACTCGCTCTTGTGGGAATACTGATGACTGCGACTCTAAGCAGCCCTTGTTTGAGATGCTGTGCTCTCTCTCTCTCTCTCTCTTCTAACTCCTCACAGTTTGCTCAAATTGTTTCTCTCACTCCCTCTCTTGAAGATTCTTCTTCTCTCAGTATTGAGTGTGTCCCAGCAAGAGGTCCTGATTACTACGACGCCTACTGTGACAAGGCATAAATAGAAGCCTGTAAAAAAAACTGTGTGTCTTAGTGTATTATCGATCTGTTGTCAGTTTATTGGGTCTATCGATGCCCGTCATTGGTTCTGGAGAAGCTCTGGGTGTGTGCGTGAGGGACATAAAATCTGGTCTACTCTGCCAGGTCCTCAACTTTGTATTGATTATTTCCCAGCGTGAATTTTTTTTTTTTTGCCTAATCAATTTGATTGCTCTATATGTTCCTAGTTAAAGATGCTTGGATCTTGGCCCTTGGTGGTTTCCCCAGGTGTCTTCTTTGCGTTTTGCATGTGGAGTGAAATTTTTAAAAGTTAACCAATCAAAAGAGAAGTAACAACATTTTGATAATGAACTTCGAAATGAAATCTGGATCAAAGTGAGTTTTAAAGTTATAAAAAAAATACCCCTATAATATGAACTATTATTCATTCCTATCATATAGAATATGTAACTACTTGGTCACATAGAGAAAGATTAAATTCTGTCTGACTGTCCCTTGGGTTCTTTTGGCAACCCACATCTCCATCATCACCCCATCCCTAAAGGCTCTAATTCCATTCCCATCAAATCGTGCAGGCTTCTTAACATATAGCATAACTATCACAGGCCCTAATATCATCCCTTCCTGTTATCATGCAATTTCATCTTTTCTTCATCTTTATATTCTTCCCCACAGACAGGTTCTCCAAACTGACCTCATCCTATCCCTGCGAGCTTTATCTCTTTCCCTATTCCATAAGCATGACCTTCCCTTTTCCATGTGGTTCTATCCCACTCTGCATGGACACTGGCCAGGTATCTACCCATTCTTGTAGGCTGTATCTTTACATCATCCATTTCCACACCATCGAAATCTCAATCGTCACACCATTCCTGTGGGCCAGATCTCCACCCCATCCTTGTAGACCACATATCCATATCCAATTCACCTGAGCCTGGTCTCCACCAACTCCTTGTAGGCCCCACTTCTGTACCTTTCCTGGGGGCCAGATTTTGACCCATCCTTGCACCCCATCTCCACAGTCCGGATCTCCACTTTATTCATGTAAGCCTTATTTACACCTTATTTCTGCCCCATATTCCTGCCATTAATCCATCTCCATCTCATCACATCTCCACACCTTGTACCAGTGGTCCAAATCTCCACCCCAGCCCTATAGACCCAGTCTCACTCCATCCCTTTCACCCTATCACCCTATCACCACCCCATCCCAACAGACACTATTTCCATTCCTTCTTCAAAGGCCTCAACACATTCCCTTCTTCTCTATTCTGCTAATTTAATTTCACCATTTCTTTCTGCAAGGTCCATCTCCATCCCCATCATATCCTCACAAGCCTGTTCTCTCCTCGAGCCCCGTTCCTCCAGGTTCTCATTCCGTCCTTACCCTATTGTCTCACTGTATGAAGATTTATCACTGCTGTAACATAAACCTCCTTGCTCTTGCAAACGATTTACGCTACAGATTTGTTCATAATCAGCTTGATAAATGAGGCCTGTTGTTTGTTGACATATGCATTATATATTTTTGGACAGTTTCAAAGTCTCAAGTTTCAATCGGGTTTTTCTTAAAATGCACTCACATTATTTTAAACAATAGTCTTTGCTTTTTGTTTTTTTTCTTTTGAGCCAATGCTACAGTATATATATTATTATTTTTACACTAATTGATGAATACATTAACATTTGTAATTGGTGAATTAGCTAAACAGTAGATTTTTATGTCATTCTTACATTTCAACACTCTTTCTCAGACACTTTCCCTCTCATTTACAGATATTACCCACAATGCCTGACCCCTGCAAGACACACAAATCCGAAGACACTAAACCCTCATTTGGAATAGTTAATAGCTATGAACCATGTGCAATTTGCCTTTCAATTGCTATCTGTGTACATTTATTCACTCGCTAATTACTCGTTAAGTAATAATGATGAGCTCCCAAGCACGCTCTGTCTGCAGGCCAGCAGTGGCGCTCACGTTCCACAACCAAGCTGCCCCTGGCGCAGCCTTTTATTGGTTTGTGTATTTATTTACTTGACTGGTAATGATGTTCGAACACTTTCTCCAGGAGCGAATAACTAACGGCTCAGTGAGAGAGAGAGGGGGAGGAAACGATGCACTCGTTCTTTTTCTGAAAAACTTTTCATGGCCATCATATTTTGCCTCTCTGGGGAATTTGCATAATATCTCAAGTGTTTACATTTGTTGGCTTCGCCATAAATTGGAAGAGGAGAAGACAGGAAACTGAGCGTCTGACAAGAAGAACAGTGTGTGCGCGTGTGTGTTTGTGGGTTGTGTATGTGCATTTAAATTAAGTTTGCTGTTTACATATAAATGTGTGTAGGAAAGGTAAACAAAAGTAAACAATCCCAACCAACGTGCAGTACACCATTACCAAGAGAAACAACACAGACTATCTCCGGCTCCATGTGCCATTACATAATTACACTATAAAATAATGTGGGAAGAAATATCAATAATTAAAACACAGCTTGGAATAAAACACCAGAAACCAGACTTTACAGCAATAAAATATGTTTATATGATCAAATAACAGTTTGACTGCAATATGAGAGAAATCCATTTCTGTAGTTTTGAGTTTTTCGGGGAGGTTTCAAGCTGTAAAAGGATAAGTTGGTTGAGAATATCTTTCTGATTCACAAGGGCTTTAAAAGCACAAATGCCAAAATTGTTTTGGTTATGCAAGTGTGAATTGTGTGATTTTGCAAAACACTATAACTCCACCTCCCACAGTTTTGGCACAATGGATAAACCAGCCTGCATTTGTGGTTATATTTAAGTATGCAGTTCAGTATCCAAAATACGTTGGTTAAGCTTTAATGGGACAAAAAAAAGAAAAAAGAAAAAAAATCAAACTCAAGCTTGGATTATGATTTTTTTTTTTTGTGATTCAGACAGAAAGTAGTAGCAGCAAATTAGATAAAAAAAAAAAAACTTTTATAAGCAATACCAAAAACTTCTGCTTACTTCATCATCTACAATGGGGGAAATAAGTACTTGATCCCCTGCAGATTTTCTAAGTTTGCCCGCTTACGAAGAAATTAAGGGTCTAAAATATCTAATCATAGGTTTATGGAAAATGTCACGTTCTGTTAGATGTTGGACTGTGGGCATGAAGGTGAGGCATAGGCGCAGAGGGGGACGAGGTGAAACAAAGAGAGTCTTTAATAATCATAAAACAAACATGAACAAAACAAGTTCAGAACTCAAACTAAAACATACACAGACTAGGGATTACAAACACCAATACAATACAGACTGGACGAGACAAGACACACTAAACAGACTAGCGGACTAAACACTAGGGACTATGCATTCAAGGGATAAACAAACAAGACAACCTTGGCTAAGTCTACTAGCTGTTATGCTCATTAGCTGCTAAGCTAGCTAGTAGCTAATCAGACTAATGGCTAAACAGGCTAGTAGCCTGAGACCCAATGGATGAACAGACAAGGTACACAGCAGACTAGGTATGAAACCGACTAAGAACTCTAAAGGTTAGTACCTAAACAGACTAAGAGCTAATCAGACGATGAGACTAGACAGACTATGATCTAACCCGGTTAGTAGTGCCCTCATTAGTATTTATACAGACTAATAACTAAACATGCAATGGGGGTTACTTACACAGGAGGGTACACACAAAAGGCTAATTCTCCTAGAGGCTATTCCTGCTAGGAGACACAAAGACATCTTAATAGAAACAAACTTAAAGCTCCATAAACAAATAGGCCAACTGTCATCAAAACAAACTAAAACCAAACCAGATCAAACAAAACCCACTTAACAGAACTGAAATTAACGCTCGACCCAGTTTCCCAGAACAAACAGGTATTTTTAACAAAGCTAATGAGCATCCTCAGTTCAGGTGAGCATCCGTGTCACCTGACTGAGGTGCCTTCTGGGAAACTGAGTCTACAAACAAAAACTACAACACACAAACACTGCCCTCTAGTGGGCAACCCTCAAAGTAAAGGATTGAGACAGATTATCAACCAAAAATCCAAAAATAAGCACACGACACACGTTATACACTGATTTGCATGAGGGAAATAAGTATTTGATCCTCAATTGAAACCTGACTTAGTACAGTACGTGCTGGAGAAACACTTGTTTGCAAGCACAGAGGTAAGACTTTTCTTGCAATTGGTTACCGAGTTGGCTACCAGGTTTGGTAATGTCCACATCTCAGGACGCATTTTCTTCAACTATTCTTTACAGATTTTCTCTTAATTTTTAAGATTTCTTGCCTGCTGCTTGGCAACTCAAATGACCTTAATGTGATTCTTCTTGAGCCACTTCTGTGTTGCCTTGGCGGTATGTTTTGGGTCATTGTCATGCTGGAAGACCCATCCACGACCCATCTTCAGGAGGAAGTATTACAACACATGGCCTCATCCATTAACCCCTCAATGCAGCAAAGTCAGTCTGTACCTTTAGCATGAAACCAGACCTAAAGCATGATGTTTCCTCCTCCGTGCTTGACTGTAGGGATGGTGTTCTTGGGGTCATAGTCAGCATTTTTTCCTCCAAAAACAGAGGATCAAGTTGATGCCAAAGAGCTCAATTTAGGTCTCACTTTATCCCAATCTTTCTGCTCATTGGCAAACTTCAGATGGGCCTGTACTGTGCATTCTTGAGTAGGGGGACCTTGCTGCACTGATTTCAATCCTTAGCGGCGTATTGTGTTACCAGTGTTTTGTTTGGTGACTGTGGTCCCAACTGCCTTGAGATCATTCACAAGCTCCTCCCTTGTAGTCCTGCACGGACCCTCATTTTTCTCATGATTATTCTGACCCCATGAGGTGAAACCTTGCATGGAGCTCCAGACTGAGGGTGATTGATGGTTACTTTGTATTTCTTCCATTTGTAAATAATCGCTCCAGCAGTTGTCTCCTTCTCACCAAGCTTCTAGCTGATGGTCTTGTAGCCCATTCCAGCCTTGTGCAGGTCTACAGTCTTGTCCCTGACTTCCTTTGACACGTGTTTGGTCTTGTCGATATTGATGAGATTTGAATGGAAGATAGAAATGTGGTCAGGTGACTTTTATACACATAACGCGTTGTTGTTAGGAGCTCCTTCTTAAATTAATATGTACCATATGAGCACATAACCAGTCTGTGGGAGGCAGAATTATTGTTGGTTGCTTGGGGATCCAATACTTATTTCCCCTCACTGAAATGCAAATTGATTTATAACATGTGTATGGTGTCCTTATTTTGGATTTTTGCTTGATATTCTGTCTCTATCCTGTACCATAAACCTATGATAAAAATGATAGACCCTTCATTTCTTTTTAAGCAGGCAAACGTAGAAAATCAACACACACACACACACACACACACACACACACACATATATAGGAATGTGACATATAATGTTGAACTTGGCATCAACCGACCACATATAAATCTGCTGTGGTCCCATGAGGTTATAGTAGAGTTCTAAAATTTTGATTTGGAATGGGGTTTAGCACAGATAACCAGGTGGACTAAACACAACAGCTTCTTGCACACAATCATGCATGTCCTTAGTATTGTAGTGTTACTGTACATCAATATCACATTGATGAATATTGAAGTCCACCATGGCTCCCAACCATTGCTAGTGACCAGTGATAGTCCACAGCTTCTGAAAGGATAATTGGTGGCACAGTGGCGTAGTGGTTAGCACAGTCACCTTGCAGCACCATGGTTGGTGCTTGATTCCCACCTCAGGTCTGTTTGCATGTGCTTGGTGGGTTTCCTCCCTCGCCAAGTTAAGCTATTTGAAATACCCAATTTTTGTGTAGTGTGTACACAGCAATCACGTGTCGAGCTGGCAACCCGACCCCTGAAGTAACTGCCATAGAAAGGGCAGATTTATCTCTAGGGTTTAATACTGTATTTAAAAAAAAAGACATTGAGAATCTGAAAAAGGTTTTTATTTTGTTTTGATGTCAGAAGTTCAGTTAATCATGGAAGTCCATGAATGCTGGGGTAAAACTCTTCTAATAATAATATATAGATAATAATTATAATAGTAATAATAAATTACAGGTTGATTCAGTAACTATAACAGACTGTAATAAAGTAGGCATTCACTCTACTGTATAAGAAAGCAATTTGATAGAGTATAATAGAATTGAGAGTAATAACAGTGACAGCATGCAACAAAATACCTGCATACTGTATGTACCTTTAGAATTGAGTAGACTTGACCAACCTACACACATTTCCAGAATAAACACTTCTTATTTATTTATTTATTTATTGGCAGTCATTCCACTGTAAATTATTTTCCCATCCCCAATTTAGCGTTTGTTAAAGTTTCCATTTCCTGCGCGTGCAGGAGATTCTGGTTCGCTTGCGTCTTTGTTGGTTTGTTTCTTGTTTCATTTTCGCACAAAATCAAGCCGAGGAGAAATTTTTTCCTGCCGCAGCGCTTGGCAGGGGAGAAGGAACAAGCGAAATAGGGAAGGAGAGAAAAGTAAAGAGAGAGAGTTTTTGTTGCTCTGTAGAGAGGCAAAATTAAATCAGGGTGAGAAAAGAGCAATTGAAAGTGAGGGGTGAAAAAAAAAATAGAGGAATAAACAGGAGCGAAAGGGATGATTTAGCTGCAGCTTGATGAGTTCACTCCGGTTATGATTAGCCCATGAGCAACGAGCTGAAAATGATTATTGTTTGCTTTTAATCTCAGAGTTTTGCTCGAGACTTTAATGTCGCAGGTTTATTTCACACACTTCTGCGCTAATGAATTTTCGAGTTTGTTGATGTGAACACTGCGTATTTATGTATGCGACACACAGAATAACAGAACTGTAGCTCTGTTATACGATTCTTAAGACGTTTACATGAACCAGGTATAAATATGCGTTTCAGGGACCTAGGCAACTGATGACATCATTAGAGACGTAGAGAGACCGTGAAACAAACATTTTGGACAAAATATAAGTTTACTTACACCTCACTGAGATCAGGATATACTAAGATTCTTATTTAAAATTGGCTTTAGGAGTCACGACTGAGATCGGTAAATGAATTTTTAGTTTTAAAGTTATTAGAAGCATTGTGTTTGTGTTTAATTACAAAAACAGAATAAGGTCACATATTAAATATTAGCAGCAATTAATTAAACCATACTCGTTTAACCACGTGCTTTGACTTGTGTATGCACTTTGACTATAGGGGCCATAAATTACATAAAAGTTTATGACTCGTTGACATTTGTAAATCATAATTCTTTTAAATGATTTCAATAGTTAAAATGAGCTGACGTTAGCAAATCATAAAAAAAAATTCATTAGCAAAAAGAAGTTTATTTATTTGTTTAATTTAGTTACGATTCGCTGACTTTATCAAAAAAAAATTTTTTTAAACCTACTTAAAAAGTTATGACACACCGACTTTAGCAAAATGTACATTGTAAAGAAATTTCGTAATTGTAACAGTAAAATACCGTATAAATGCTACCGAATAAAACCGTATTTTACAAAACTTGTGATAACTGTAGAATTTACAGTGAAAAACTGTAATTAGTTTTACAGAGTAAGACCTTAAATTTAACAGTTAAAAACATATGTAAATATGGTTTATTGTTGTAAAATTTATGATATACTGTATTTATAAAAAGGAAACACACAGAGAAGGTATTTGTTACTAATATCATGAAGCATCAGTTTATATTTTACTAAACCTTTGTTGATGGAGTTTAAAAATCTGAAAAAAAATATCTGCTCTGTAAAAGATAAACCGTAAATTTTACTGTAAAAAACTGGCAGCTGTGGTTGCCAGAAATTTACCATAAAAAATACGGTAGCAACGTTATTGGTTGTACGGGACTGCACTCATTATACTGTGTATTTTATGGACATTATACTGTGTATTTTATGTATTTTTTTCTACAGTTTATATATTTCTACATATACAGGATAAAGTTGTATGGGTAAGAGTGTGTGAGTACTGAGCTGTAAAAAAGATGGAAATAAACCATTATTATTACAACATAAATCTTTAAAGTAGACAGTGTTGAGCTGTAAAAAACCATGGTTATGATCCGTATTTGTTACAATGTAAACCCTGGAATTTGGCGGGAATAAACAGTTTTTATAACACCATAAACATGTTAATTAGACAGTTATAAACCGTAAAAAAAAAATTATATCTGTAAAAAAAATTTACAGTAAACTTCTGGCAACCACAGCTGCATTTTTTTACCGTAAAAGATGTAGTTTTTTTTTTTATTTCACACTACAATAACGGTGCTACCATATTTTTTACGGTAGAATTCTGGCAACCACAGCTGCCGTTTTTTTACCGTAAAATGTACTATTTATTTTTTACAGTGTACATTTTCTGAATAAATCTGTAAAATTAACATTAACATTTTTTACAACACTTTTTGACAATGTTAACAAATCGATTTATAAGTTATGCCTCACTGACATTAAAATTTTTTTGCTTTTTTTTTATTTATGCAAGAAGTTATGACACGCACTGAAATTAGTAAATTTTTTATTTTATAAATAAATCTTTAAAATTGTATGTTTGTTTTAAATCACTTTTACAGTTACAACTCACCTATGTTAACAAATTCTACATTTTAAAAAAACATTAAAAGTTACGCCTTACTGGTGTCAGCAAATTGTACTGCTAACTCGCTTACTGATGTTAACTTGTGGATGTTTTATTTTTTAACCATAACTTGAAGGCTTATTAAATGCAATAAGCATATTACAGTATCTAGTAATGAAAGAAATCATGCTGTTCTAGTAAAAAATATTACTAGCAGCCTTGTATGATAAAGCGAATTTACGATTCCCTCTGAGAAAAGATTTTTTATTTTTATTCCACCAAAATGATTACGATATAAATATGTTTTGAATTAAAGAAAACTGTGGACTGTTTTTATCCGTTTGTAGCTAAATTTAGTGTTGTGGAACGACTCGACTGAAAGTACTGAAATGCTACAAAACTTTGTGTGGGAAAACGTGTGTGTGTGTGTGTGTGTGTGTGTGTGTGTGTGTGTGTGCTGGTATGTGAGCAAAGATTAGCTCATTATTGTAGCATATCCCAGAATGCTGTGGGGCAGAGGTCGTTAGCAGCCTGGGCTGCCTTCAGCTTGTCATGGCCTCTGGCACTCGTTCTGTCAGGATGTACGCCAAAAATTAAGTGTGTGTGTATGTGTGTGTGTTATTTTTGCTTTATTGCTTATTCGAATGTTTCTCGCACTCGAGCTCATACACACACACACACACACACACACACACACACACACACTGGTTATCACTCCTGCTGTTACTCTTTGTCACATCTTCCACTTTACAGCTGAAAGTTTCAGGGCCATTTTAGGTTTTATGGCGAACGTCTGCACGCTCTGTCCCGCTGGGAAATCGTTTCAACTCAGAGACAGCAACGACAGACCACAGAGCAGAACGCATATGTCACTGAGCATTATTATTATTATTATTATTATTATTATTTAGCTATACAAATAAACCTTCCATGTACGCAATTTCACATTCTCATTTAAGATATTAAGAACTTTTTCAAATTGAATTAAAATGTCAGTTAACACTGTTTTCATAGTTCACTAGCTGTGAAATATTTTATTATTAATAATATAGCGCATTAACTACTTAGGAATTTAGAGTAATTAACAGCTCTGTATATATTTATATTAAATAAAATTAAAGTTACTGGTTTGTTAAATTACATATTAAAGTATCAAATAAAACCTTTAGATTTTTTCACAAGTTCTTTGTTTACCATATACATGTATATCATATAAATATGAAGGGTGTTCAAGTCAACCCGGGACTTGTGATGAAATCTCTGGTGAATAAAAACATAAAACAGTTGATGTTTACAGACTTCAGTCACAGTACGATGATGAGACTCTTAGCTGCAGTAAAACATTTGAACATGCAAGTGTTTTTAAAGAAGGTCTTAAGTCCGTGAATGTTGATTGTGAGTGAACTGTCCACACGATCATTCACCAACACCACTTGCATGTTACAGACTCGGCTGGGAGTTTTCGTCACATCCCTGTACAGTAATGACTTCTCTCCAAGACATTACCACATGTTTGAAAATGCAGTTTAAGGAGTTCCTGGGAGGCCGGCATTTTAGACGTGAATCATGGCTCCGGCTTACTGAAAAACTTTCAACATTGATGGTGTCCAAGCTCTAGTGAAACACTGGTATAAGTGCATTAGTGTATATAGAGAAATAAAGTGAGTTTTTATTCTCAGAACTGTTCTGTTATCAAGTCCCGCTTTGACTCGAACGCCCCTTCGTATATTCATATTACAATTTCATATGAACTTTAGCATAATTCCTCACTAAATGATCATTACATATAAAAAACATTTATTACCTGCATGTAATTTGCTTATAGGTTGCATATTTTTTTTCCTACAACAATTTCTCATTAGACTATAATTGTCCATAATTATCTTTATACGTCGCTACTTTAGAACCAGGTTTATTAACTTCCATAAACAATTTTCATAAAGTCACTTTTTACAGTCACAATCTACTCTGCCATCATTACAGCAGCTCAGGTTTCTGGTGTAGAAACACGTCTTGTTATAATGTTACACACTAACGTTCGCTGTTGAATACTTTACTGAAGGTTTAGTATAAATAGTTATTAAGTATTACTTAGTAATTATTACTCTAACTAAACTGTGGGGTTTATTTTAGCTCTTTTATTCTTTCATTGCTTTGTTATCATGTTGAGTTTGCTGGATTTATATTAGATTTATATTAGATCTGGCGTCATTGCCTGTGTTTAGATCTAGATTATGGATCGTCTTTCCAGGTTTTGACAGGTTTTATGTCAATGCTAGCTAGCGCACATTTTCAATACAACCAAACTGACTAGCTACAGCATGCAGCTAATTAGTCGGCTGAGTTCTTAGTCAGTGATGGATCAGGAACCTGCAGTAAATGTTTTTTACATGGAATGATTGGAAATCAAACCGAGGTCGATGTCAGTGTCACCTGCTAACTATGGTAATGAATGTGTTTTGAGTTTAAATCCTTTTGTTTTAGCAGTAAAAAATAAATAGTTAACATGTAATTTTGAAGATCTTCTACTACTACAGTACTACTACTACTACATTGACTCTGAAGACAGTTCATCTCCATATGAGACAAGGATGAATTCAAGCACTAAGCTCCATCCTCTTCAGTAATAAATGTAGAGATAGTCATAATCACTCATAATCTAACACAAAAAGTCTCTAGGACAAGGTTATACGGAGCCTTTTCTTTTCTTTAAAAAAGAATGATCCATAAAAAAGCAGTTGTGAAACTGTAAAATTACTTCTTTTTCAAGTAAAGAAATAAAATATGCAGAGAGAGTTCCTTCCATGCTCAAATCTTCAGGCAATTAATAAAACACCGGCTTAAAATCCCCCCAGGATGACCCGGAGACGGCATGGCGTTTTAAGTAATCTCCACTAATCTCATACGGACGGGACAAGGGAACATAAGACGTGCTCGTTAGGCGTGAAATAAATGCCATAAATAACATTGTTGCTGAACATAACAATAAAACACCATCAATAGGAAAGCCAGGAGATGTGAAAGATTTACAGGAAACTAAAGTTTGATTTCAGAAGTCTCAGTGTGCACACTCAAATAGGTTCCCCCCCCCCTCTTGTTGGAGTGTGAGGTGAGCCCCTCTTCATTTGATTCTACAAACACAGATCTTCTTGTATTTTTAATGTAGTCGTCAGGAATAGTTCTCCAAGATCCTAAAGGCTCTCATGTTCAGTCCAGTCCCTGTTCCTGCGCAGTTTTATAGAACAGACTAGAGGAGAAATGAGGTTGCTGCTGAGGTTGTTACATAAACAAGAAAATTTGAAATTGTATCTATGGGCACTTCGCAGCCTGTTGCAGGAAAACAAATGTACGTTTTTCTTTCAGTGAATTTCATAATGTAATTACATTTTATATGAAGAAATGGTGCACGGGGGTTGGGGTGGCAAAACATTTGCAAAGTACTGTTACTGTTACTGGTTATAGGTAAATCACTGACTGCCAAATTTTGCCAATTTGATTTGTTGACTCTCACTCACTCACGTCAATACCGCTTTATCCTGTATTCGGTCGCAGGGACCTGGAGTCTATCCCAGGAGGCTTCGGGCACGAGGCGGGGTACACCCTGGACACCGCAGGGCACACACATATACACACACTCACGCTCATTCACACACTACGGGCAAATGTCAGTTAGTCTAGCCTGCATATCTTTGGACTGTGGGAGGAAACTGGAGTACCCGCAGGAAACTCACCAAGGCCCGGTTTCTCGATAACGCACACTATTCGCGTGCTAAGAAGACTCTTAAGATATATCTTACGTTAAGTGATAACTTTTCTAAGTGTATTTCTTGAACTGTCTCTTAGGAGTCTTCTTAAGTCGCTGCCTCTTACGTCCGACGTTACAAGGCGCTGTCTACAGTGAAGGTCCTGAATTAGCGGACATCGATTGCTCAGGAATCGATTTTTGACTCCTTTTGCATGACAGTGTTAAGAAAGATGACACTTTCTATGCAAATTAAACATTGCACTAAATTCTTGTAATAGCGTTTATTTCGACATGGGTTAACTTATCAATAACATGCCATAATAAACAAATATATAAATTAAATCACTAAACAGTCGCTAATATTTTCATGTAACCTGTAGTGACAGTGAAACGAACCGGGTTTACAATCATAGTTGATGGACAAACAGCTGATAACACTCTTCACCAGCTTCAGAAACAATGTGAAACATGTCAGTTGTTGGGGTTGTATAGCACACTTATGGAATGAATACGATGAGTTGACAGAGTGGAGGTTTAATACCCCTAACTCACCTACGCGGATTCGCGCAGGGGCCATAAGTGCGGTTCATCATGATTCAGCGCGAGTTTTGGTGTCATGGTTATGTTTCCATTTTACCACGCAGAAAATTTTTACATGTTTAACATGCGGACGCTAGCAGACCTTGCAGATCTTTGCGGACCGGTCACTCGAGGCGGATCACGGTGCCTACTGTAATACCCCAATCTCACCTGTGTGGCCTGACTCATCTCCGTGAGCAGCCGCGATTGCCCGTGACGTTCCTTTAACATTCCGCGTTCTGCAAGGTCTGCAAACGTTTAATTTTTCACGCGGAAAGATGGAAACGTAATCACAGCACAAAAACTCAGGGTGAATCATAATGAACCCTACTTACGGCAACAGCGCGAGCCCGCGCATGCAGGTGAGATAGGGGTATAACTATGAAGGTAAAACAGTAGCAAAACCCGAGAGCTTGCAAATTTGAATGTGAGAACTTGTAAAAGTAAGAGTTGTATTTGTAAGTTGAAATTTATACTCACAGCTCTGATGTGAACACCTGTGTATTGAATTCGAAGTTGCAGATTAATAGTGACAAATGTGTAAAGTGTCACTCACATGAACAAAATGACAGGCACAACTGTGTACTACACATTTATCTTTGCGCTTTACTTCAGTTTCGCTGTACAACCACAAATCGGCACTCACAACCTCTCAGATCTGGCAGTACAACCTCAAATCCCAGCGCTCTGACTTTTGCTACTCATTTTGCGATATTCCTGTAGCAAAACTCACTTGTGCACTTGTAAACGCGAACTTGGGCGGGGCTGGGGTGGGAATGAAGTCATTTTATTGGTCGATGCCTCACCAATGAACTACACCACCGAAACGGCGCGAGCTGCTCTGCGTAGTCTGTGACGTCATCGCGCTCAAAACGTCCCACTTCATTGGCTGGCGTTGTTCATTGGTGAGGCATCGACCAATAAAATGGAAGCTCTCGGGTTTTGCTACTGTTTTACCTTCATAAAGAAGCTCCATAATCTGTTGCCTTGGAAGGCAAAACTTTTTCCTTTTTTTTAAAATAACGACCACGGGGAAAATATGAAAAGGGCTGAAGTTTTGTCTAAAGGAAAAATTTACACGGCTCCATGGATGGCACCGTCTTCAGTTTAACACAACACCACGCTGTATCCTTCCCAAATTGTTTGCCAGCTGTTCAATATTAAAAGTGATTGCCAATTTTAATGCATTAGTCACATTATTAAATAGGCTAATTAAAAGTCACTCTATTAATACTGATATCAAATAAAATAACATTCTTAAACAGGTCTACAGTATATTCCATCATTAATTCGACTTTGATAACGTGCTTCCATACACCGCTGATTTATAAAGACTGGTGCTCAGTGGCAGCGACTAGCGTCTTGAGCTGAAACTAGTTAGTTACAAGAGTTACGTTTGGTCGTAGAGATACTTAGCATAAGTATATATATATATATATATATATATATATATATATATATATATATAGATATAGATATATAGATATAGATATATAGCGTGTATATACAGTGGTGTGAAAAACTATTTGCCCCCCTCCTGATTTCTTATTCTTTTGCATGTTCGTCACACAAAATGTTTCTGATCATCAAACACATTTAACTACAGTATTAGTCAAAGATAACACAAGTAAACACAAAATGCAGTTTTTAAATGAGGGGTTTTATTATTTAGGGAGAAAAAAAATCCAAACCTACATGGCCCTGTGTGAAAAAGTAAGTGCCGCCTGAACCTAATAACTGGTTGGGCCACCCTTAGCAGCAATAACTGCAATCAAGCGTTTGCGATAACTTGCAACGAGTCTTTTACTGCACTCTGGAGGAATTTTGGCCCACTCATCTTTGCAGAATTGTTGTAATTCAGCTTTATTTGTGGGTTTTCTAGCATGAACCGCCTTTTTAAGGTCATGCCACAACTTCTCAATAGGATTCAGGTCAGGACTTTGACTAGGCCACTCCAGAGTCTTCATTTTGTTTTTCTTCAGCCATTCAGAGTTGGATTTGCTGGTGTGTTTTGGGTCATTGTCCTGCTGCAGCACCCAAGATCGCTTCAGCTTGAGTTGATGAACAGATGGCCGGACATTCTCCTTCAGGATTTTTTGGTAAACAGTAGAATTCATGGTTCCATCTATCACAGCAAGCCTTCCAGGTCCTGAAGCAGCAAAACAACCCCAGACCATCACACTGCCACCACCATATTTTACTGGTGGTATGATGTTCTTTTTCTGAAATGCTGTGTTACTTTTACGCCAGATGTAACAGGACACGCACCTTCCAAAAAGTTCAACTTTTGTCTCGTCGGTCCACAAGGTATTTTCCCAAAAGTCTTGGCAATCATTGAGATGTTTTTTAGCAAAATTGAGATGAGCCTTAATGTTCTTTTTGCTTAAAAGTGGTTTGCGCCTTGGAAATCTGCCATGCAGGCCCTTTTTGCCCAGTGTCTTTCTTATGGTGGAGTCGTGAACACTGCCCTTAATTGAGGCAAGTGAGGCCTGCAGTTCTTTAGATGTTGTCCTGGGGTCTTTTGTGGCCTCTCGGATGAGTTGTCTCTGCGCTCTTGGGGTAATTTTGGTCGGCCGGCCACTCCTGGGAAGGTTCACCACTGTTCCATGTTTTTGCCATTTGTGGATAATGGCTCTCACTGTGGTTCGCTGGAGTCCCAAAGCTTTAGAAATGGCTTTATAACCTTTACCAGACTGATAGATCTCAATTACTTTTGTTCTCATTTGTTCCTGAATTTCTTTGGATCTTGGCATGATGTCTAGCTTTGGAGGTGCTTTTGGTCTACTTCTCTCTGTCAGGTAGCTCCTATTTAAGTGATTTCTTGATTGAAACAGGTCTAGCAGTAATCAGGCCTGGGGGTGACTACAGAAATTGAACTCAGGTGTGATAAACCACAGTTAAGTTATTTTTTAACAAGGGGGGCAATCACTTTTTCACACAGGGCCATGTAGATTTGGAGTTTTTTTTCTCCCTTAATAACGTAAACCTTCATTTAAAAACTGCATTTTGTGTTCAATTATGTTATCTTTGTCTAATAGTTAACGGTTTTTGATGAGTAGAAACATTTAAGTGTGACAAACATGCAAAAGAATAAGAAATCAGGAAGGGGGCAAATAGTTTTTCACACCACTGTATATATATATATATATATATATATATATATATATATATATATATATATATATATATAAATAAAATCTTTGATCTTATTACTTTACAATTTTGTTACTGACCAACTTAAATTTCACTATTTTCACAATTTGTTTTACTGTGCATATTTTTTTTAATGTAATTCTATTTTATTTGTACAGTTATCCAAATCTTAGGTTACAGACCGTCATGGAATCACTTTACTGCATCTCGTTCTGTGTATAATTGTGTATCTGGCAAATAAAATTAGAAATTTCATTTATTATGTCTGAAAATTTTTTTTTTACCCAAAGACATGCAGATTAGGCTAATTGGTGTTCCCAAATTGACCATAGTGTGTGAATGAGTGTGTGTGTGTGTGTGTGTGTGTGTGTGTGTGTGCTCTGCGATGGATTGGCACGCTGTCCAGGGTGTACCCTGCCTCGTGCCCTGAGTCTCCTGGGATAGGCTCCAGGTCCCCGCGACCCTAAATACAGGATAAAGCGGTATAGAAGATGAATGAATGAATCAATTGTACTAGAATTACAGTCACATCTTTGTTTTTTTCTGCACTAGCAAATACATATACATAAACTGAATGATTGTGTTTTAAACAATAAAAAAACAGATTTTTTTGTTAAAAAAAAAGTTGTTAAAGTCATAGCCGATATGCAATGTACCTCAGGGCTCTCCTCTTGGGCAACTTTTATTTAACATTTTTTATTGCTCTTAACCTTGTGAAAACAAACAAAAATACAAATTTTTATAGTTATAGTTTCCAATGCATGTTATTGTATGGTGTGTTTAAATAGAGGAGGAATCCGGGTAATTTACTGAGTTTGTGTCTAGTGAATATTTTATAAGAATTGTATTTTAAGGACAGCATGGTGGTGTAGCGGTTAGCACTGTTGCCTTGCACCTCCAGGGTCCGAGTTCGATTCTCGGCCAGACTCGATTCCTGTCTCTGTGAGCATGGGGTTTGCATGTTCTCCCCGTGTTTGGTGGGTTTCCTCCCAAAGACCTGCAGATTAGACTAATTGGCATTCCCAAATGAACAATGAATGAGTGTGTATACAGTATGTGTGTGTGCCCTGCGATGGATTGCCACCTTGTCCAGGGTGTACCTCGTACCCTAACACTCCTGGGATAGGCTCCAGGCCCTCCTGGAGAAGATAAGTGAGTGTATTTAATTTAATTAATGCTCTGTTAACAAGAACTTGTTTTCTTCTTTTTCTTCTTCGTCTTATTAGTAGTGGTTGTGGTGATGTTAAAAACAGGCAAAAATAACTTTATGTGATCTTTATTTGTTTTATTTATTACACAATTTAGTGGTGTACCTCAAGGGTCTCTCCTTTGCTCATTTTATTTTTTTACATTTTGCTGTTGTAAATTTGTGAACGTCAGATTTCCACAACTAAGTAAATAACACATCTTTAGATGAATAATAATTCCTTTTAATTTCAATGGATTTAATTAATTCAAACATCAACTTAGCCACCAATCCAACAATGTAAACCTGTTGAATGTTTTGAAAATAACAGAGAACTGAATTAGGAATTCTGGGAATTCCTATGCAATCTGATATATGTGATGGGCATATGAGTGTTTTTCCCCTTGTACAGGAACGATCTATGAATACAGTACACTGATGTTGTCTTCTGATGTCCATCAAGTCTTCACTATTTAAATCCTTTTAACCACAGAGTAGTTCATCTTCTGCCAAGGACGAAGCCCACTGTCTGTGTGGTCATCAGTTATCGATGACAATTAATCTATACCGTAAGGGTGTCATATCAAGGAGAGAAACAGCACGACGCCTCCAGCACGATATTCTAATCGCTGTATTCTTCCACTCTGCGTTTTTTTTCATCGCTCATTCTCGCCGTCGCTCGCGTATCGATTTGCTGCTGTCATCTAATTGCTCTCTTGACAGGACAACAATATGGCACCGTGATTGCCTCTCCCTCATCATACTGAAGAATTACAGTCACGTTCAGGCGAGCACACACTCGCACACACTCAAAAACACTTACGCACTCTCACACACACTCATATTGTACATACCAAGTTCCAGGACTGAGTTTTCACTCATTGATAAGTAACGATTAATTTGCGAGATTGTATGCAGTAGATTTGTATGCTATGTAAATAGAAACAATAGAGCATTGTGGGTAATTCCTTAGGGACTGAAAAGTCAAGTATTTTTTTTTTTTTTACAGCTGATGGATGTTTTTCACTCCAGCATAACAGCCTCAGGCGAAAGGATGCGACTCCATGCTGTTTTCTGCAGGTTGTAGATGAGAGTTCAGACATTTTTGGCTCAAATTCATCTCACAGCCAGATGCACATAGGAAACCTTCTGTGATTATTATTGTTTAAAAAAAAGAGAATTATTATAATAATATAACAATTTAGCCACCGACAGTGAATTTATTATGGTTGCATCTAAATAGAAATGAATAATTAAAATTTATGTTTTGTGTTTATGATTTCTTCATGATTTGCGTAATACTTCATCTTTTTTTCTGACAAAATTGACAAAAATGTTCTAAAGAGAGCTAAAGTTCTTATAAAAATAACTACTTGTGAGAATGACTAGCATAGCAGGAGCCAGAATAAAATCAGATTTTTCCTGTTTGGTGTTAAAGGAGAAATAGTAATAACAACTGATGTAAGAACAAATAATCGAGTTGTACTTTTTGCATAATAGTAAATGGTATTGCTCCGATGTAAAAATAGGCCCATTTATTTTTATTATATTCCTACTGTGGCTATATAGTCATTATACAGTACATGAGGTTATTCTCCACAGGCAAATTTCGAATATACAGTATGCATATGCTACGGTATGGTGCTGCACAAGCAGAGAATGATTCTGTGTAATTTCTTGATCCTGACATGTTATTGTTTTAAACAAGCAGAATATAACTGAACAGCATTTGAGTCATATTAGACACATACATTTTTTATCTTGTAATGATTTTATTCAAGCCAGTGGGCGATAAGGAAATTATGTTTTTAATTATTTATTTATTTAATAATTTTTTTTTCAATGATCAATGAAAATTAATCTCCGTAATGAAGCCACAAGCACAGCGGTACAGTGAAATAAATGCTGGCTTTTTTTGTACGTCGATTCGTAATTGCATTGCCTTGCTGTGTTTCCAATTATTGTAATAGATTTTATTTTTAATTGCGATAATATGATTAAAATGTAAAGCAACTGTTACAGGCCTATTTAGGCAAAGGAAAAAAGGACAAGCAAATATTATACATTTTGTCCAGGAAAAAAAGGAAAAAGAGTCATTTAGGGAGTTTTGGTGAGTCAACTCTTCTTGGCAGATCATTTGACTCGTTGAAAAGGAGCGTAATGACTACAGCCTCCTGTCAGGAACACTTTCTATCTCATCAGTTAGCAGAAACTACGGGCATTTTTGCACCTAATAGTCTTTCTGCTGGGTCTGAATCAGAGTTGAATTGATTCTTTCACTTTGTTTTCTATTTGGATTTACGCAGTACATAATTAAAGAAATTAATTGGGAAAAAACAACTAAAAAGTAAAGCTACTGTACAGGTCCATGCTTTAGCTCAGCCATACAAGAAAGCCAAGGCACGTTTGATTTGCTCGCTGCGAATGAGTCGATTCTTTTTGAGTCCGATCGCAGGACAAGGACAAGGCACCTTTTGAAAGATGTCGATGCAGCCCTAAAACGCAATGATTCAACACCTTGTTATTATTCAACATGTTATTATTCAAATCCGTTCGAGAAGGTGCTCGAATTGAAATTGAAAAACCAAATCTGAATAGCCTCGGCCCAAACAAATCGCAGCTATGCAATACGCTTCAATCAAACTGTCAGAGCCTGGAATAATAATTCAAACATTTATATTTATTAAATTCAAACCCTAATTGTATTGCCATTTTGTGGTGTATTGGAATTCGTCCAAGAAATTGAGGTGTTCTAATAACACGCCGAAACATACAACATATTCTGCAGCCAGAGGGCGGAAATAACCCCAAAGCGCTTTAGTGCGTCCGTGAAGCTTGGCAAAAACAGCGCAGAAAGATGCACTAAGTATGTTTCGAGAAATATGAGAGGACTTTAAACCCACAGATCTTTACCCCTTGACTCCTCACGATGCGATACGTTTTCTGGGTATTTATTTATTTATTTCTCATGCGCTGTATTATACTGTTGATTAAAGCAGATACACATCACCCCAAGGCGCCGTTTTCTCGCTCTAACACAACTCATCGGCTCATTAACAAGCCCTTCACGAGGATATAAAGATCGTGCTAGAGTGTATTAGAGTGTGCACTGTACCACGTTCAACCCAACCTGCTATTCACAATTATCTCAGGATAATAAAATAATATTAATGCAACTTTCTTGAACAGAATAAAAGCTTGCCACAAAAGGGAATAAAGAATTCTATGGTTTTTAAATGAATAACTCTTTCTCTGAGATTCCTTCTCATTTTTCTTCCCGGCTGGATCTCCCGGCAAGCTCGGAATTCCGTTTGGATGAGACAAGATCAGCCGGGTATTTCTTTTCTCTCTCTGTCTGTCTCTCTCTAACATTAGCGATCTGAAAAGCTCCGTCGTCAGAAAAAAGCTCCCGAAGGACTCCCGGGCCGGCTCGGCGAATTGTAAATGTGATTTCTTTCTGTTTCTGCTTATCAAGAGTGTACAAGCGGGAGGCGGCTCATGTCCGTGGCCTGAATACAAGCTAACGATGTGTCTCACAAACAGAATGTAGGCTCAAAGCAGGAGATGGAGAGTGCAAGCAAGCGCTACCGCTACAGAGCGTGTCCAAAAATACTGCTTGTTAACCCAAAAATACTGTGTGAAAATATTTGTGCTGATGGGGCTTAGGTGTAAAGGAGATACTGTGGCTAACAAGCTAATGAAGAAATGTTAGCAACATCTCTGCATCTACTTTACATCTTAGCCGCTCAAGATGAGGGGAGGGGAAGGGCAGGTATGAGATACGTTCATGTACGTATTTCATTCCTGCATTATTTTATATATGTTGTGTATCGTTATAGTCTTTACAGTACTGTACATTTAGCTCTAAACCTCCCTCCATTTGTTGGAAGTTACACACTGTAACACTGAGTGTGTGTATAAACTGGGTTAAGTGAGTTCAGTTTACTTCTTACAAACATTTACAATCTGTCAGATATAATGTATAAAATTGAGTTCTTGGGTACTTACATTCTAAGAGAAACTGAGTTCCTTCTGGATTTTTCATGGCTTTCAAATATTCTTCTACTTGGAACCTGTTTCTTACGCGAAAAGCACTCATCTCTAGCTCTCATAAAGACAAATGCAAGCAAATACAGTACACCATTCAGGCTGTTAGTTATGTATGTATCATGGGTAGAGCATGCAATTGTTCTTCAGTTGATCCTTCAACAACAAGGTTCAACAATCAGGTCATTGATGCTAGCATCCTTTTAGAAGAACACTCAGCCTAGGTTTTAATGAGAGAAAATGGTTCTTCAGTGGTTCTTCTTTTCATAGAGTTTGACTTGGAAACCTTCCTGAGACCCAAAAACCGTAAAATTTTTCCTCCAGAAGAAGAACCAGTGAACCCTCAGCTTGTTAAGAGAACTCTGGAAGAACTGGGTAATTGAGCTCATTGTTTTATTCTTAACAACCACACCCTGATATAAAGTATAATAGGTGGGTAGGTAGGTAGGTAGGTAGGTAGGTAGTTAGACGCCATCAACAACAAGGTTCTACAAACAAAATCAGAAAGGGTTACGATCATTTTACAAGGCTAAGGACCCTTTATTATCCAATGTACCTAGAGCATGTTTCTCAATAACCTGTTCCTGAAGGGTTCTTTAAGTATTTTAATGAAAAATTACTGTTCTACTTGGAGGAATCATTTTAAAAGAACAATGAGCTTCAATGAATTTGCAGAAAAGGTTTTAATGAGAGCAAATGTTTCTTCAGTGCTTTGAGGTTTTCTAAAAGACTTGGAGACCTTTCCGTGAATGGTAAACCTATAATGTTAAATCTCCAGGGCAGCAACCAATGAACCCATAGCTTGTTTAGAGTCTATGGAAAGTGAACCGGTTCTTCAGGGTTTCTTTAAAGGTTTGTTAGATACTTCATGGTTCAAAGGGAATGATCATACGTGGAAACATCTCTGAATTAGAAACATAACTAAAGATTTTTTTCAAAGGAGCAAGTAGTAGTAGAGTTTATCATCCTAATGATCTTTCACCATCTTATCATTCTCAGAGCTTCTGTGAAGCTCTCATCTGTCCTCTCTGCTACTCGAGAGCTTTTGAATATAATCGGTTGATTCCTTTTGTAAGCCTGTCAAGGTTTTCAGGAGAACCCTTTATGCTGTAATATGACACTTTAATGGAAATTGTATCTTTAAAAAGATACACTTTCCTTTGGTGAAGAATAGAAGTGTGGTTCTTCAACACTTCACTCAGAAGAGGATTTGGGCTGATGGGTCATTACCGCCTTCCTTACTGCTATCTGATTTAGCTCTGAGTGATGCCATGTTTGCTGTAACACCTGTAACGCAAAGTTGCCCTTATTTTCTATCAAAATGCACCAATAAATAAAGCTAAAGAACTGAAACTGTGTATAGAAGGCATGGAGTATGTAGTTTGAGCAACACTACATCCATGCCCAGGAAAAACCTCTTGTACATCACCTGAGCTTCTTATTGATCTTTTCAGATCATCAATCAGTGGAAATTGCCATTTCTCAGTGGATCAGTTGACCATAATGAATAGTGGAATGAAATGCCAGGTTTCATGTGTAAGTTGTAATTATCCAGAATGCTGTGGATGAAAAGAGTAATGGGTGAGGTGCTAAAAAGAAGACTGAATCCAATACTTTTGGAAGAACAATGTTAGGGGTGGGCTCAGTGATTCTTGGGATATTTATTGTCTGTCCTCTATGAGGATGTTCCTATCTTCTTCTGCAGTTCATCTCAGGCGTTTACAATTTCAGCCCAGGCCTTGAGCATTAGCCAGATAACTGCTTGATGCTAAGTGGAGGCCAGTACCGTGCCAGGCAACAATTGCAGAATTAAAAAAAAATAACTGTGGAATAAGGCAGCTGCTGGATTCTGGACGCCTCAAAGCAGCACCTAATTTAACGGCTTGTTTTTTGGGTGGACAGACGACCTGCTGAGAGAAGTAGAAGCAGATTCCATGACGGAAAGAGAGAGGGACGACACTGAGCTACAGTGGAAGTGGCTCTTTTTTCCATCAAGGTTTTTACAGTGCTTCCACTTCCAAGCTACAGAGGAATTGGTTAAAGTGAGAACTTTAGAACTTCAGTATGCTTCTGAAAGTTTGATGAGGATTATGGCTGCAAAAGGGGAAAATATATTTATATTTACCCCATATATTCATGGGTTTCTTGCAGAACTAATTAAAAAAAATAAACCTGGGCACAGAGGAGTAACATGCCAAATTACATTTATTCATCTTACTATCGTCAAGAGTTCCTGCAAGAACATAAGCTACCTACGTTTCTTTGATGTTCCACAACATTATGTTTCACAATAAATCGGCTAAAAAGTGCATGTACATTCTTTAATAAGTCAAAAATTTTGGACATAGAGTAGCTGTGGTGTACGATGAAAAAACATCATGGTCGAAGCAGGAACGTTTCTTCTTCATCAGAACGCTTTGGCCTTCTAAATTTTTTCTTTTCTAACTTTCTAATGAAATTTTCACTGATTAAAGCACATTTTTGGGAGGATTTCAAGAATTGAATTCCGCACTAACGTAACTCTAAAGCTGCCACATTTCCTGCGTATGAGGCACTTCATCTACAGGAAGAAATTTTCTGAATCTCGATCACGTCACGACGCATTAAGCAACTGAAGCGCCTGGGGCTCGAAGTCGGCGCTTGACGGAGTGTGGAGGAAGCTCTGGCTCCACTCAACTGTACCCCATTACCTCAAACGGCCTCTCTTAAGTCGAACCCCATTTGCGCCGAAGATCCATCTTCCTCTTTTCCATCTGCCACTGACTCAACGTGACAGGGCTGAGCTGCTTTTTTAAACACCATTTAGAAAGGGCTTTTAAGGAGCCGCCCATCCATACCTCCCTCTCTCCCTCCAGGCCTCCCTCTGCTCCTCTCCTTCAAAGCCACAAGGTATCTCCTACTTCGGCTCATGGGTAAATGTCAGGTTCGGAGGCGGCATGGAACTTCGAGAAAAGAAAGAGGTCAAGGAGTTGAGTAAGAGGTCCACTCGTCTGTGATGAGCCACTTCTCCTGCAGGAAAAAAAATCAGATAAGTCTCCCACACGTCCTTAAAATAACTATCGGGCTCGCTAGGCAGAACGCTAGAAGCCTCCTGAGAGTGGGAGATCGATGAAAAAAAATCAGAGAGATGGATGAAAAATGTGGGGGGAGAAACTAATCGCGGGAAAATGCTGAATATGGTGAGAAGGACTGAAACAAGGCTGATCTCAGGCTCAGCTGTTCGAGAAATGCAGCCCGAGTTAAGTTCATTTGAGTCGCATCCTAAACAGAAAAAAAGAGTGAAATGCATGGCTCTGATCAGGTGACCCCTCACCAACAACAAGCAGGCTCCCGTGGGAGTCCAGCGCTCTTAGTAATATTGCTGGAGGATCGATCAGCACTGGAAATTTACGGCTGTACACACAGGCTTTTACTCAGCTGCTGCTGTAAAGCACCAGCACCCTCTGGGAGGACGTACAGGGAGGCAGGAAAGGAGATGTAGAAATAAGGATGATGAAAGGAGAACTAGAAAACTGGATGCAATGAACATATCACCTCGGTCAGCAGTTCAACCAATTTGATAATTAAAGAAATTTCAAAAGGGTACGATAAAACAACACGATAATGTCGCATGCCCAAACTTTGCTGTTCTCTTCCACTAAAACTGTAGATCCAAATGTTTGTGCACCCCTGTAAGACCACCACGCACAAATGTCTATTATAATGTCTCTGTGCACTGTAGATCAGGGATGTTCAATCTTCTCCAGAAACGGGCCGGTGTGGGTGCAGCCTTTTATTCCAACCATGCAGAAGCCACACCTGATTCCACCTGTTTAATTAGTCATTCTTGGCTTGAAATATACTATCAGGTGTGGCTTCTGTTTGGTTGGAATGAAAAACCTTGCACACACACTCTCACACAGGCCCTTTCCAGAGAAGATTGGACACCACTGCTGTAGGGGAAATACAGTTTCCCTCATTCCGGAACATGAACTTCTGATAAGGTTGGAATGGAAGAGCGCAGAGAACCGAATTGAGATGTGATGGCAAGAGGGCATGCATACTTTTGCTTGCTCTATGGAAAAGGTTTAAACTACTCTTGGGTTTTTTGTGTGTATATTTGTGTGAACTCGTTTCTGGATCTTCGATATGAGGGAGTGTGATAAGGGAATGTTTTACCGAGCGGTGCTGTATCTAGTGAGTGCCACCACACTGAAGCTCATTTGAATTTGAGAGCGAGAGCTGCAGGGTGGTGATTAAAAACTCCAACCATCTGCTCAGCTCCCGTCTCCGGCACAGGCTCCCCGGCCGGACCGCAGGATTCCCACCTTCTTCCTTTTTTTTAAAGGAAAAATGAAAACCGGACTAGCAGAAAGAGAAACGTCGATACTATGGATCCAGAAAAGGTTATGAGGTGAGATGAGGAAGCTGTTTCCACGGAAACTGTAGTGCAATGTCAAACCTGGGTGTTTTTTTTTAAACAGCACATCTAATTTGCCGTGAGGAGACTCATTACTGCTGTTATTTAACCACATGAGACTTGTTACTACTGTTATTTACCAACGTTTCATCAAAAATAAATCTTTCTGCATGTTACAGGACTTTTTGTTGAACTGTTGTAGAATCATAACAATACACTACAGTGGAAATGTTACAATATTACTGACAGTCTGATCAGTTTATGCTGGATTACACTGATTGGGTTAGAGTAGAATAGCATGGTGTCATATTGCATTAGAGTGAATGAGCATCACATCTGGATGAGTTAGAGTGGGTTAGCATCACACCTGGTTGGGGGTAGAGTGGATAAGCATGGTATTTGTTTATGTTAGCATGGATTAACTTGCCATTTGGTTTGTTAAAAATGGATTAGCTTGGCACCTGTTTGGGTTAAAGTGGATTCGCTTGGCCTATGGTTGGTGTATAATCTATTAGCATGGCATTTGGTTGGGAAAGAATGGATTAGCATCACATCTGAAATGGTTAGAGTGGGTAACCATTACATTTGTAAGGGTAAGCATGGATCTGCATGGTATCTGTTTATTTTAGAATGGATTACCATGGCACCTGGTTGGGGTACAGTGCATTAGCAAAACATCTGGTTGACATGGTATTATCTTAAGTTAGATGGGATTAATAAAGCATCTGGTTGGTTTAAAATGGATTGAATTAGCATGGCATCTGGCTAGGTTACAGTGGATTAGCAATACATCTCTATGGATTAGAGTGAATTAGCATTGCATGTGGATAAGCATGTCATCTGGTTTGTTGGAGTGTGGATTAGCCTTACATCTGGCTTGGTTAGAGTGGATTAGCATTACAACTGAATAGGTTAGAGTGCAGTTGCATGGCATCTGGTTGGTTTAAAATGGATTAGCATGGTATCTGTTTATGTTAAAGTGGATTAGCATGGCATCTGGTTGGTTTAAACTGGATTAGCAAAGCATCTGATTGGATCAGCGAGGATTAGAATGGTGCTCTGAGCCTAACTGCTCAGAGTGGATTAACATGGATTCTCGTTGGATTAGAATGGAATCAGGTCAAGGGGGATTGGCACAATGCTCTAAAACCTCATAGTGAATAAGCATGTGTTGTTGGTTTAAAATGCCAGAGTGTGGTCTCTGATTTCACTGTATATTTACCTTAATTCGACTGTGTTATAATCTGATTAACGTAATCTGGATAAACCTTGAATTCGGTTGGTTTGAAGCAGATTTGTTTGGAACCTGACCGGTTCTGATTATTTTAGCAATCCAATTTGTTGGATTGTTTCAGAGTGGATTAGCACGTTCAGTTTGAAGAAGAATAACATAAAGGTAGACTATTGTATCTAGTGGCAAAAATGTAATTTGGTTTAGCGTGGAATACGGCTGTGGATTAGCATGGAGGGGCGTTTGTAATGTAATAATAGGCATCGGATCAGTTAGCATGTCCAGATTTAGCATCTTCGGAGTAGGTCATGGTGGAATGAATATGCCAACTAGAGCAGATGAGGTTGAAGAATGATGAGTTCAGTGCTCTTCCACACCCACCGTATCATGTCTGTTCAGGTTTTTGACAGCGGCATGAAAATTGCACGGGATGTATAAAGTGCGGTGACGGCGGCGGCGGTGTATCGCCGGGCCCCGAGTGCCCGTAATTACGTCATTATGTATGATTTAGATGGAAGCCTCTCCGAGGGCCGAGGCATAATGACGTCAATTTCAGTTCCTCAGGACGGTTTGAGCTCCGAGCGAGCTTAGCAGAACCTGAGGTGCCGCCCGTGCGTGCGTCTGTATTCATTTAAGTCGCTCATCCGGAGGAGAGTTGGAGCATATGGAGCGGTTCATTAGAACTAATGCGCCATAGCGCTACATCGCTCACGAGGCTCGCACGCCCAGCTCCGGCAGCGATAACAAAGCAATCACTTCTAACAAGCTGAATTAGCGGTGAATCAGCTGAGCGTGTCTCACTGCTGAGCGACTCACACACACTCGCTCGCAACACGGTGTGTAAAAACACGGTGTGGTGAGTAATTAACAACAGAACTTCTCGTACAACATGCGCATATATATATTTACAGTATTATTTTTTTATGGTTAACGAGGGAAGTTTTTAGCAAAAATAGTTTGGATGCTAGTAAAGGTTTTTTTGTACGCCAACTTTTGTTTCCTAATATAATTATATGTAAATAAAATAACCAAAACTGTCCCTCATCTAGTTATAACTGTTTGCTAGCACCGTATCACTCATTCATCAGGATACTAGCATATTTGCTTACTTCATGTTGCTCATTAGCACTTCTTACGCTAACGGGACGTTTTTGTCAACCGAATTCCTGAGGTAAAAACCTGTATTAGAAATGCGTAGCAAAATGCTAAATATTCTTACAGCTAGCTAACAGGCTAATCGTAGCAAGCGATAAGTGGTCTGAGTTTGAGTTAACAGAGAAACATCATGAAAAACAAGCAGTAAATAAAAGCTTTGATATCTTTTGACTTTTTTTTATTTGCTTTAAAAGCCGAGTTAGCAAAGTGTTATGATAATTTTATTAGCAAATGTTCAACCCACTGGTGAGATTCGTACTGATACTAACACAGAAGCTAACAAATAACATTCAAGAATAATGTTGGCACTAATCTACAATAACTTTCAGTAGCTTTATCAATGGTAATGCTACTTTACAGACATTAGCGCACACACACACACACACACACACACACACACTTCAACAGACATCTGCAGAGATGAAGGGTTTGAGAGTTCGGTGATAGAACCAGATGCTATTTGTTGCTGTCCAGGGAAGTTTTCCAGTGTGTGTGTGTGTGTGTTCATCTAAAACATGTAATTTTGGACATTTTCAATGAACTGTGTGATGAAAAAAAGTCTTTTGAAAAAAAAAAGAAAAAAGTGTGTGTGTGTGTGTGTGTGTGAGAGAGACAGAGAGAGAGAGAGACTTTTTTTTTCAAAGCTGTGATCACAGTCCAGTGACACACACACAAACACACACACACACACACACTTTATCCAAGAAGTCACTATGGTAACAGCTGGCATCTCCTAGCCTCTGTGTGTGTGTGTGTGTGTGTGTGTGTGTGTGCTAGTGACCTGTGCCAGATGAACCATGAACACTAGTCACACTACAGCCACCTGCTCTCTCTCTACTGTGTGTGTGTGTGTGTGTGTGTGTGTGTGTGTGTGTGTGTGTGTTTTAAAGCTACACTACAACCCACATGCTAATAATGACAAATGCATCACCTCTAATGCTAACGTTTGAGGCGTTACACACTCTGTGCGGTGCTGTTACAGGAAATCAATCAGCCCAGAGGAGGCGGAGTCGCGGTTACCAC
The DNA here is from genome assembly GCA_030522415.1 of Channallabes apus. Taxonomy (NCBI): domain Eukaryota; kingdom Metazoa; phylum Chordata; class Actinopteri; order Siluriformes; family Clariidae; genus Channallabes; species Channallabes apus. The sequence continues at coordinate 13,395,350 of CM060106.1, forward strand.
ACAAGCGGTGATTAATTTCCAACAACAGCACAACCCCTAGTGTGTTTTACTTACTAACGTCAACTATATAGCTCGGTCGCTAGTCAAGTGACGCTAACGCTCTTTGGGCGAAGTCTTCTCAGTGTCTATAGCAATTGATCTACATTTGAGGGTAATTTGCTGACGCTAATGAGAACCCGCTAACCTGTGGCTAAATCAGGAGCTGCTAAACACTAGCGGTTAGCAGAGACACTCAGGATTCTATGCTAATTGGTGCATGCGTGTGTGGTTATATTTCATATATCTCATGGCGCTGAAGGGGCAATCCATGAGTATAATGAAAGAACACACACATATACACACACACACCTTTCAAAGCATGGATTGCATCCAAGTTCCCTTTCAGCCACTCTGTCAATTTGGCGCAGTTCCCCAGCCGTGTGTGTGTGTGTGTGTGTGTGTGTGCGTGCGTGTGTGTGTGTGAAAATCTGATTATTAAATGTATTAGAATTAGGCAGTAGTGAGATTATTCTGCTGTGTAGACGTTGATGTGCTCGGCTTCATACATCATGTTTTACGTCGGACAATTTACTTTGAAGTTACGGACATAAAGCACTTGTACATGACACACTAACTGTCTGATTATCACACTCCCCTCTGTCTGGTTACACACTCCTCTCCGTCTGGTATCACACTCCTCTCCGTCTGATATCACACTCCTCTCCGTCTGATTAACACACTCCTCTCCGTCTGGTATCACACTCCTCTCTGTCTGATATCACACTCCTATCCGTCTGATTAACACACTCCTCTCCGTCTGGTATCACACTCCTCTCCGTCTGGTATCACACTCCTCTCCGTCTGATATCACACTCCTCTCCGTCTGATTAACACACTCCTCTTCGTCTGATATCACACTCCTCTCCGTCTGATATCACACTCCTCTCCGTCTGATTAACACACTCCTCTCCGTCTGGTATCACACTCCTCTCTGTCTGATATCACACTCCTCTCCATCGGATTAACACACTCCTCTCCGTCTGGTATCACATTCCTCTCTGTCTGATATCACACTCCTCTCCGTCTGATTAACACACTCCTCTCCGTCTGGTATCACACTCCTCTCCGTCTGGTATCACACTCCTCTCCGTCTGATATCACACTCCTCTCCATCTGATTAACACACTCCTCTCTGTCTGGTATCACATTCCTCTCTGTCTGATATCACACTCCTCTCTGTCTGATAT
>CM060106.1:13396775-13439275 GCA_030522415.1 Channallabes apus
AAGCCAAGGCACGTTTGATTTGCTCGCTGCGAATGAGTCGATTCTTTTTGAGTCCGATCGCAGGACAAGGACAAGGCACCTTTTGAAAGATGTCGATGCAGCCCTAAAACGCAATGATTCAACACCTTGTTATTATTCAACATGTTATTATTCAAATCCGTTCGAGAAGGTGCTCGAATTGAAATTGAAAAACCAAATCTGAATAGCCTCGGCCCAAACAAATCGCAGCTATGCAATACGCTTCAATCAAACTGTCAGAGCCTGGAATAATAATTCAAACATTTATATTTATTAAATTCAAACCCTAATTGTATTGCCATTTTGTGGTGTATTGGAATTCGTCCAAGAAATTGAGGTGTTCTAATAACACGCCGAAACATACAACATATTCTGCAGCCAGAGGGCGGAAATAACCCCAAAGCGCTTTAGTGCGTCCGTGAAGCTTGGCAAAAACAGCGCAGAAAGATGCACTAAGTATGTTTCGAGAAATATGAGAGGACTTTAAACCCACAGATCTTTACCCCTTGACTCCTCACGATGCGATACGTTTTCTGGGTATTTATTTATTTATTTCTCATGCGCTGTATTATACTGTTGATTAAAGCAGATACACATCACCCCAAGGCGCCGTTTTCTCGCTCTAACACAACTCATCGGCTCATTAACAAGCCCTTCACGAGGATATAAAGATCGTGCTAGAGTGTATTAGAGTGTGCACTGTACCACGTTCAACCCAACCTGCTATTCACAATTATCTCAGGATAATAAAATAATATTAATGCAACTTTCTTGAACAGAATAAAAGCTTGCCACAAAAGGGAATAAAGAATTCTATGGTTTTTAAATGAATAACTCTTTCTCTGAGATTCCTTCTCATTTTTCTTCCCGGCTGGATCTCCCGGCAAGCTCGGAATTCCGTTTGGATGAGACAAGATCAGCCGGGTATTTCTTTTCTCTCTCTGTCTGTCTCTCTCTAACATTAGCGATCTGAAAAGCTCCGTCGTCAGAAAAAAGCTCCCGAAGGACTCCCGGGCCGGCTCGGCGAATTGTAAATGTGATTTCTTTCTGTTTCTGCTTATCAAGAGTGTACAAGCGGGAGGCGGCTCATGTCCGTGGCCTGAATACAAGCTAACGATGTGTCTCACAAACAGAATGTAGGCTCAAAGCAGGAGATGGAGAGTGCAAGCAAGCGCTACCGCTACAGAGCGTGTCCAAAAATACTGCTTGTTAACCCAAAAATACTGTGTGAAAATATTTGTGCTGATGGGGCTTAGGTGTAAAGGAGATACTGTGGCTAACAAGCTAATGAAGAAATGTTAGCAACATCTCTGCATCTACTTTACATCTTAGCCGCTCAAGATGAGGGGAGGGGAAGGGCAGGTATGAGATACGTTCATGTACGTATTTCATTCCTGCATTATTTTATATATGTTGTGTATCGTTATAGTCTTTACAGTACTGTACATTTAGCTCTAAACCTCCCTCCATTTGTTGGAAGTTACACACTGTAACACTGAGTGTGTGTATAAACTGGGTTAAGTGAGTTCAGTTTACTTCTTACAAACATTTACAATCTGTCAGATATAATGTATAAAATTGAGTTCTTGGGTACTTACATTCTAAGAGAAACTGAGTTCCTTCTGGATTTTTCATGGCTTTCAAATATTCTTCTACTTGGAACCTGTTTCTTACGCGAAAAGCACTCATCTCTAGCTCTCATAAAGACAAATGCAAGCAAATACAGTACACCATTCAGGCTGTTAGTTATGTATGTATCATGGGTAGAGCATGCAATTGTTCTTCAGTTGATCCTTCAACAACAAGGTTCAACAATCAGGTCATTGATGCTAGCATCCTTTTAGAAGAACACTCAGCCTAGGTTTTAATGAGAGAAAATGGTTCTTCAGTGGTTCTTCTTTTCATAGAGTTTGACTTGGAAACCTTCCTGAGACCCAAAAACCGTAAAATTTTTCCTCCAGAAGAAGAACCAGTGAACCCTCAGCTTGTTAAGAGAACTCTGGAAGAACTGGGTAATTGAGCTCATTGTTTTATTCTTAACAACCACACCCTGATATAAAGTATAATAGGTGGGTAGGTAGGTAGGTAGGTAGGTAGGTAGTTAGACGCCATCAACAACAAGGTTCTACAAACAAAATCAGAAAGGGTTACGATCATTTTACAAGGCTAAGGACCCTTTATTATCCAATGTACCTAGAGCATGTTTCTCAATAACCTGTTCCTGAAGGGTTCTTTAAGTATTTTAATGAAAAATTACTGTTCTACTTGGAGGAATCATTTTAAAAGAACAATGAGCTTCAATGAATTTGCAGAAAAGGTTTTAATGAGAGCAAATGTTTCTTCAGTGCTTTGAGGTTTTCTAAAAGACTTGGAGACCTTTCCGTGAATGGTAAACCTATAATGTTAAATCTCCAGGGCAGCAACCAATGAACCCATAGCTTGTTTAGAGTCTATGGAAAGTGAACCGGTTCTTCAGGGTTTCTTTAAAGGTTTGTTAGATACTTCATGGTTCAAAGGGAATGATCATACGTGGAAACATCTCTGAATTAGAAACATAACTAAAGATTTTTTTCAAAGGAGCAAGTAGTAGTAGAGTTTATCATCCTAATGATCTTTCACCATCTTATCATTCTCAGAGCTTCTGTGAAGCTCTCATCTGTCCTCTCTGCTACTCGAGAGCTTTTGAATATAATCGGTTGATTCCTTTTGTAAGCCTGTCAAGGTTTTCAGGAGAACCCTTTATGCTGTAATATGACACTTTAATGGAAATTGTATCTTTAAAAAGATACACTTTCCTTTGGTGAAGAATAGAAGTGTGGTTCTTCAACACTTCACTCAGAAGAGGATTTGGGCTGATGGGTCATTACCGCCTTCCTTACTGCTATCTGATTTAGCTCTGAGTGATGCCATGTTTGCTGTAACACCTGTAACGCAAAGTTGCCCTTATTTTCTATCAAAATGCACCAATAAATAAAGCTAAAGAACTGAAACTGTGTATAGAAGGCATGGAGTATGTAGTTTGAGCAACACTACATCCATGCCCAGGAAAAACCTCTTGTACATCACCTGAGCTTCTTATTGATCTTTTCAGATCATCAATCAGTGGAAATTGCCATTTCTCAGTGGATCAGTTGACCATAATGAATAGTGGAATGAAATGCCAGGTTTCATGTGTAAGTTGTAATTATCCAGAATGCTGTGGATGAAAAGAGTAATGGGTGAGGTGCTAAAAAGAAGACTGAATCCAATACTTTTGGAAGAACAATGTTAGGGGTGGGCTCAGTGATTCTTGGGATATTTATTGTCTGTCCTCTATGAGGATGTTCCTATCTTCTTCTGCAGTTCATCTCAGGCGTTTACAATTTCAGCCCAGGCCTTGAGCATTAGCCAGATAACTGCTTGATGCTAAGTGGAGGCCAGTACCGTGCCAGGCAACAATTGCAGAATTAAAAAAAAATAACTGTGGAATAAGGCAGCTGCTGGATTCTGGACGCCTCAAAGCAGCACCTAATTTAACGGCTTGTTTTTTGGGTGGACAGACGACCTGCTGAGAGAAGTAGAAGCAGATTCCATGACGGAAAGAGAGAGGGACGACACTGAGCTACAGTGGAAGTGGCTCTTTTTTCCATCAAGGTTTTTACAGTGCTTCCACTTCCAAGCTACAGAGGAATTGGTTAAAGTGAGAACTTTAGAACTTCAGTATGCTTCTGAAAGTTTGATGAGGATTATGGCTGCAAAAGGGGAAAATATATTTATATTTACCCCATATATTCATGGGTTTCTTGCAGAACTAATTAAAAAAAATAAACCTGGGCACAGAGGAGTAACATGCCAAATTACATTTATTCATCTTACTATCGTCAAGAGTTCCTGCAAGAACATAAGCTACCTACGTTTCTTTGATGTTCCACAACATTATGTTTCACAATAAATCGGCTAAAAAGTGCATGTACATTCTTTAATAAGTCAAAAATTTTGGACATAGAGTAGCTGTGGTGTACGATGAAAAAACATCATGGTCGAAGCAGGAACGTTTCTTCTTCATCAGAACGCTTTGGCCTTCTAAATTTTTTCTTTTCTAACTTTCTAATGAAATTTTCACTGATTAAAGCACATTTTTGGGAGGATTTCAAGAATTGAATTCCGCACTAACGTAACTCTAAAGCTGCCACATTTCCTGCGTATGAGGCACTTCATCTACAGGAAGAAATTTTCTGAATCTCGATCACGTCACGACGCATTAAGCAACTGAAGCGCCTGGGGCTCGAAGTCGGCGCTTGACGGAGTGTGGAGGAAGCTCTGGCTCCACTCAACTGTACCCCATTACCTCAAACGGCCTCTCTTAAGTCGAACCCCATTTGCGCCGAAGATCCATCTTCCTCTTTTCCATCTGCCACTGACTCAACGTGACAGGGCTGAGCTGCTTTTTTAAACACCATTTAGAAAGGGCTTTTAAGGAGCCGCCCATCCATACCTCCCTCTCTCCCTCCAGGCCTCCCTCTGCTCCTCTCCTTCAAAGCCACAAGGTATCTCCTACTTCGGCTCATGGGTAAATGTCAGGTTCGGAGGCGGCATGGAACTTCGAGAAAAGAAAGAGGTCAAGGAGTTGAGTAAGAGGTCCACTCGTCTGTGATGAGCCACTTCTCCTGCAGGAAAAAAAATCAGATAAGTCTCCCACACGTCCTTAAAATAACTATCGGGCTCGCTAGGCAGAACGCTAGAAGCCTCCTGAGAGTGGGAGATCGATGAAAAAAAATCAGAGAGATGGATGAAAAATGTGGGGGGAGAAACTAATCGCGGGAAAATGCTGAATATGGTGAGAAGGACTGAAACAAGGCTGATCTCAGGCTCAGCTGTTCGAGAAATGCAGCCCGAGTTAAGTTCATTTGAGTCGCATCCTAAACAGAAAAAAAGAGTGAAATGCATGGCTCTGATCAGGTGACCCCTCACCAACAACAAGCAGGCTCCCGTGGGAGTCCAGCGCTCTTAGTAATATTGCTGGAGGATCGATCAGCACTGGAAATTTACGGCTGTACACACAGGCTTTTACTCAGCTGCTGCTGTAAAGCACCAGCACCCTCTGGGAGGACGTACAGGGAGGCAGGAAAGGAGATGTAGAAATAAGGATGATGAAAGGAGAACTAGAAAACTGGATGCAATGAACATATCACCTCGGTCAGCAGTTCAACCAATTTGATAATTAAAGAAATTTCAAAAGGGTACGATAAAACAACACGATAATGTCGCATGCCCAAACTTTGCTGTTCTCTTCCACTAAAACTGTAGATCCAAATGTTTGTGCACCCCTGTAAGACCACCACGCACAAATGTCTATTATAATGTCTCTGTGCACTGTAGATCAGGGATGTTCAATCTTCTCCAGAAACGGGCCGGTGTGGGTGCAGCCTTTTATTCCAACCATGCAGAAGCCACACCTGATTCCACCTGTTTAATTAGTCATTCTTGGCTTGAAATATACTATCAGGTGTGGCTTCTGTTTGGTTGGAATGAAAAACCTTGCACACACACTCTCACACAGGCCCTTTCCAGAGAAGATTGGACACCACTGCTGTAGGGGAAATACAGTTTCCCTCATTCCGGAACATGAACTTCTGATAAGGTTGGAATGGAAGAGCGCAGAGAACCGAATTGAGATGTGATGGCAAGAGGGCATGCATACTTTTGCTTGCTCTATGGAAAAGGTTTAAACTACTCTTGGGTTTTTTGTGTGTATATTTGTGTGAACTCGTTTCTGGATCTTCGATATGAGGGAGTGTGATAAGGGAATGTTTTACCGAGCGGTGCTGTATCTAGTGAGTGCCACCACACTGAAGCTCATTTGAATTTGAGAGCGAGAGCTGCAGGGTGGTGATTAAAAACTCCAACCATCTGCTCAGCTCCCGTCTCCGGCACAGGCTCCCCGGCCGGACCGCAGGATTCCCACCTTCTTCCTTTTTTTTAAAGGAAAAATGAAAACCGGACTAGCAGAAAGAGAAACGTCGATACTATGGATCCAGAAAAGGTTATGAGGTGAGATGAGGAAGCTGTTTCCACGGAAACTGTAGTGCAATGTCAAACCTGGGTGTTTTTTTTTAAACAGCACATCTAATTTGCCGTGAGGAGACTCATTACTGCTGTTATTTAACCACATGAGACTTGTTACTACTGTTATTTACCAACGTTTCATCAAAAATAAATCTTTCTGCATGTTACAGGACTTTTTGTTGAACTGTTGTAGAATCATAACAATACACTACAGTGGAAATGTTACAATATTACTGACAGTCTGATCAGTTTATGCTGGATTACACTGATTGGGTTAGAGTAGAATAGCATGGTGTCATATTGCATTAGAGTGAATGAGCATCACATCTGGATGAGTTAGAGTGGGTTAGCATCACACCTGGTTGGGGGTAGAGTGGATAAGCATGGTATTTGTTTATGTTAGCATGGATTAACTTGCCATTTGGTTTGTTAAAAATGGATTAGCTTGGCACCTGTTTGGGTTAAAGTGGATTCGCTTGGCCTATGGTTGGTGTATAATCTATTAGCATGGCATTTGGTTGGGAAAGAATGGATTAGCATCACATCTGAAATGGTTAGAGTGGGTAACCATTACATTTGTAAGGGTAAGCATGGATCTGCATGGTATCTGTTTATTTTAGAATGGATTACCATGGCACCTGGTTGGGGTACAGTGCATTAGCAAAACATCTGGTTGACATGGTATTATCTTAAGTTAGATGGGATTAATAAAGCATCTGGTTGGTTTAAAATGGATTGAATTAGCATGGCATCTGGCTAGGTTACAGTGGATTAGCAATACATCTCTATGGATTAGAGTGAATTAGCATTGCATGTGGATAAGCATGTCATCTGGTTTGTTGGAGTGTGGATTAGCCTTACATCTGGCTTGGTTAGAGTGGATTAGCATTACAACTGAATAGGTTAGAGTGCAGTTGCATGGCATCTGGTTGGTTTAAAATGGATTAGCATGGTATCTGTTTATGTTAAAGTGGATTAGCATGGCATCTGGTTGGTTTAAACTGGATTAGCAAAGCATCTGATTGGATCAGCGAGGATTAGAATGGTGCTCTGAGCCTAACTGCTCAGAGTGGATTAACATGGATTCTCGTTGGATTAGAATGGAATCAGGTCAAGGGGGATTGGCACAATGCTCTAAAACCTCATAGTGAATAAGCATGTGTTGTTGGTTTAAAATGCCAGAGTGTGGTCTCTGATTTCACTGTATATTTACCTTAATTCGACTGTGTTATAATCTGATTAACGTAATCTGGATAAACCTTGAATTCGGTTGGTTTGAAGCAGATTTGTTTGGAACCTGACCGGTTCTGATTATTTTAGCAATCCAATTTGTTGGATTGTTTCAGAGTGGATTAGCACGTTCAGTTTGAAGAAGAATAACATAAAGGTAGACTATTGTATCTAGTGGCAAAAATGTAATTTGGTTTAGCGTGGAATACGGCTGTGGATTAGCATGGAGGGGCGTTTGTAATGTAATAATAGGCATCGGATCAGTTAGCATGTCCAGATTTAGCATCTTCGGAGTAGGTCATGGTGGAATGAATATGCCAACTAGAGCAGATGAGGTTGAAGAATGATGAGTTCAGTGCTCTTCCACACCCACCGTATCATGTCTGTTCAGGTTTTTGACAGCGGCATGAAAATTGCACGGGATGTATAAAGTGCGGTGACGGCGGCGGCGGTGTATCGCCGGGCCCCGAGTGCCCGTAATTACGTCATTATGTATGATTTAGATGGAAGCCTCTCCGAGGGCCGAGGCATAATGACGTCAATTTCAGTTCCTCAGGACGGTTTGAGCTCCGAGCGAGCTTAGCAGAACCTGAGGTGCCGCCCGTGCGTGCGTCTGTATTCATTTAAGTCGCTCATCCGGAGGAGAGTTGGAGCATATGGAGCGGTTCATTAGAACTAATGCGCCATAGCGCTACATCGCTCACGAGGCTCGCACGCCCAGCTCCGGCAGCGATAACAAAGCAATCACTTCTAACAAGCTGAATTAGCGGTGAATCAGCTGAGCGTGTCTCACTGCTGAGCGACTCACACACACTCGCTCGCAACACGGTGTGTAAAAACACGGTGTGGTGAGTAATTAACAACAGAACTTCTCGTACAACATGCGCATATATATATTTACAGTATTATTTTTTTATGGTTAACGAGGGAAGTTTTTAGCAAAAATAGTTTGGATGCTAGTAAAGGTTTTTTTGTACGCCAACTTTTGTTTCCTAATATAATTATATGTAAATAAAATAACCAAAACTGTCCCTCATCTAGTTATAACTGTTTGCTAGCACCGTATCACTCATTCATCAGGATACTAGCATATTTGCTTACTTCATGTTGCTCATTAGCACTTCTTACGCTAACGGGACGTTTTTGTCAACCGAATTCCTGAGGTAAAAACCTGTATTAGAAATGCGTAGCAAAATGCTAAATATTCTTACAGCTAGCTAACAGGCTAATCGTAGCAAGCGATAAGTGGTCTGAGTTTGAGTTAACAGAGAAACATCATGAAAAACAAGCAGTAAATAAAAGCTTTGATATCTTTTGACTTTTTTTTATTTGCTTTAAAAGCCGAGTTAGCAAAGTGTTATGATAATTTTATTAGCAAATGTTCAACCCACTGGTGAGATTCGTACTGATACTAACACAGAAGCTAACAAATAACATTCAAGAATAATGTTGGCACTAATCTACAATAACTTTCAGTAGCTTTATCAATGGTAATGCTACTTTACAGACATTAGCGCACACACACACACACACACACACACACACACTTCAACAGACATCTGCAGAGATGAAGGGTTTGAGAGTTCGGTGATAGAACCAGATGCTATTTGTTGCTGTCCAGGGAAGTTTTCCAGTGTGTGTGTGTGTGTGTTCATCTAAAACATGTAATTTTGGACATTTTCAATGAACTGTGTGATGAAAAAAAGTCTTTTGAAAAAAAAAAGAAAAAAGTGTGTGTGTGTGTGTGTGTGTGAGAGAGACAGAGAGAGAGAGAGACTTTTTTTTTCAAAGCTGTGATCACAGTCCAGTGACACACACACAAACACACACACACACACACACTTTATCCAAGAAGTCACTATGGTAACAGCTGGCATCTCCTAGCCTCTGTGTGTGTGTGTGTGTGTGTGTGTGTGTGTGCTAGTGACCTGTGCCAGATGAACCATGAACACTAGTCACACTACAGCCACCTGCTCTCTCTCTACTGTGTGTGTGTGTGTGTGTGTGTGTGTGTGTGTGTGTGTGTGTGTTTTAAAGCTACACTACAACCCACATGCTAATAATGACAAATGCATCACCTCTAATGCTAACGTTTGAGGCGTTACACACTCTGTGCGGTGCTGTTACAGGAAATCAATCAGCCCAGAGGAGGCGGAGTCGCGGTTACCACACAAGCGGTGATTAATTTCCAACAACAGCACAACCCCTAGTGTGTTTTACTTACTAACGTCAACTATATAGCTCGGTCGCTAGTCAAGTGACGCTAACGCTCTTTGGGCGAAGTCTTCTCAGTGTCTATAGCAATTGATCTACATTTGAGGGTAATTTGCTGACGCTAATGAGAACCCGCTAACCTGTGGCTAAATCAGGAGCTGCTAAACACTAGCGGTTAGCAGAGACACTCAGGATTCTATGCTAATTGGTGCATGCGTGTGTGGTTATATTTCATATATCTCATGGCGCTGAAGGGGCAATCCATGAGTATAATGAAAGAACACACACATATACACACACACACCTTTCAAAGCATGGATTGCATCCAAGTTCCCTTTCAGCCACTCTGTCAATTTGGCGCAGTTCCCCAGCCGTGTGTGTGTGTGTGTGTGTGTGTGTGCGTGCGTGTGTGTGTGTGAAAATCTGATTATTAAATGTATTAGAATTAGGCAGTAGTGAGATTATTCTGCTGTGTAGACGTTGATGTGCTCGGCTTCATACATCATGTTTTACGTCGGACAATTTACTTTGAAGTTACGGACATAAAGCACTTGTACATGACACACTAACTGTCTGATTATCACACTCCCCTCTGTCTGGTTACACACTCCTCTCCGTCTGGTATCACACTCCTCTCCGTCTGATATCACACTCCTCTCCGTCTGATTAACACACTCCTCTCCGTCTGGTATCACACTCCTCTCTGTCTGATATCACACTCCTATCCGTCTGATTAACACACTCCTCTCCGTCTGGTATCACACTCCTCTCCGTCTGGTATCACACTCCTCTCCGTCTGATATCACACTCCTCTCCGTCTGATTAACACACTCCTCTTCGTCTGATATCACACTCCTCTCCGTCTGATATCACACTCCTCTCCGTCTGATTAACACACTCCTCTCCGTCTGGTATCACACTCCTCTCTGTCTGATATCACACTCCTCTCCATCGGATTAACACACTCCTCTCCGTCTGGTATCACATTCCTCTCTGTCTGATATCACACTCCTCTCCGTCTGATTAACACACTCCTCTCCGTCTGGTATCACACTCCTCTCCGTCTGGTATCACACTCCTCTCCGTCTGATATCACACTCCTCTCCATCTGATTAACACACTCCTCTCTGTCTGGTATCACATTCCTCTCTGTCTGATATCACACTCCTCTCTGTCTGATATCACACTCCTCTCCATCTGATTAACACACTCCTCTCCGTCTGGTATCACACTCCTCTCCGTCTGATATCACACTCCTCTCCATCTGATTAACACACTCCTCTCCGTCTGGTATCACATTCCTCTCTGTCTGATATCACACTCCTCTCTGTCTGATATCACACTCCTCTCCGTCTGATTAACACACTCCTTTCTGTCTGATATCACACTCCTCTCCGTCTGATATCACACTCCTCTCCATCTGATTTTTGTGATAAAGATGAAAGATGTCACTGTCTATTGTGTATATTTAGTCTTACACACACACACACACACACACACACACACACACACACACACACACACACACACACAGTGCATTTTATTTTTATTAAACATCATCACAATGTGTCATGTGGCCTTGTGGAAGGGGAGGGGCATGATAAGGGGTACTACTCATTTTTTTAAATGATTTTAAAGCGAGCATGTGTTTCCTATAACCTACTGTCTTGTATTAGCCCCACCCATTAACCCTGGCCTATTTGCATATATCTAATTGCCCTAATCTGTCGGTGGTCCTGATGGTTTCCTGACAGCATCGCCCCTGTCGATCCTGCGACTCGTGTGTGTCTGTGTGTGTGTGTGTGTGTGTGTGTGTGTGTGTGTGTGTGTGTGTGTTGTTAAGAGACTGTTGTGGCTTCCTGTTCATTAGCAAATGACTCTGTGCTCCATCAGAGACGCTAATCGTCCTCACACTCGTCCAAACAGGACGTTCAGTTCCGCTGGGAAAAGCAGTAACACTGTGTGTGTGTGTGTGTCTGTGTTAGACTGTGGCTGAATAGCTGAATTGCTTTTCAGTCTCTTGATTATCCTTTGTTTGCTAGGTTAGACTCTATGCGCTAATGTAGATTAGCTTTTTTATTGGTAGGTTAGGTTTCACACCCTAGACCAGCTTTTTCTTGCTAGATTTGCTTTTACACTCTATATTAGCTTTCACTTCTCTTGATTAGCTTTTCCCTCATTAGGTTAGTCTTTAGGTTCTACGATTAGCTTTGCTCTCGCTAGGTTTGCTTTCACTCTCTGGACTAGCTTTTTCTTGTTACATTAGCGTTCACTTTTTAAATTAGAATGGCCATGCTAGGCTAGAATTTACTGTATGTGCCTTGGAAAATTAGCTTTTTTCTAGCTAAGTTACTTCATTGACTAGATAAGCTTTTTCTTGCTACGTTAGATTTCACTTTCTCTCTAGATTAGCCTTCACTTGTGAGATTAGCTTTAGCGCTTTTGATTACCATTTCCTTGTTATGTTAGACTGCAGTAGTTAGACTACCTTTTTTTTTTTTTTGCTAATTTGCCTTTTACGTTTAACACACTCCTTACTAGTTTAAATAAAATAGTTTGTGCTAGCATAAGCGTTATCCAGGTGCATTCATCTTTTGATGTTATTCATCTTTTGACATCAAATGAATGTTAAAACTAGGTTTTTCTTGCTAGGTTAGCGTTCACTCTTTATATTAGTTTTTCCTAATTTTTTGCTAGATCGGCTTTTGGACTCGATTACCATGTCCTTGCTGTGTTAGATTTTATGTGTCAAGGTAGGTTAGCTTTTTTTTGCTAGGTTAGCTTTCACTCTTTTGTTTAGCTGCCCTTCCTTTTATTAGCTTTTCTCTTTTCTAGATTAGCTTTTTTTCCCTCTTGATTAGCTTTTCCTTGCTGAGTCATACTTTAAGCGCTAGGTTAGACTTCATACACTGAGGTGGATTAGCTTTTCACTTGTTAGCGTAGTCGTCCTGTGGGCTGTAACGAAGCATGGCGTGTTTAGGAGCTGAGGAGGTTTGATGTTTGTTGTTGCGTGGGTCGCATTAGCATAACGTGGGGAGGCTGTGACCTTCGGCCTCATGGCCATTAGTCATCAGTGCGACCGTGGCTCCGCTGCGAAGAGGAAGTGATGATCGTCTGTCTGTCCCTCATCTTATCAACAGACGGTGACCTTTGACCTTGTACTGACGCCTCATTTACATTGTGGAGCTCATTAGCATAACCACACATGACATGTGTGTGTGTGTGTGATGTAAAAAAAATAAAGAATGAACCTTTATAAATCTCACCCTTACCTGGTAGTGGAGTGGATTTATCACTGTGTGTGTGTGTGTGTGTGTGTGTGTGTGTGTGTGTGTGTGTGTGTGTGTGTGTGTGTGTGTGTGTGTGTGTGTGTGTGAAGAAAAAAACAATCAGTGAGTTCTGCAGCTGATGCGCTGATGTGTGTCTGAGAAGAAAGGAGAGTTCTGTTGATTGATTCTCTGTCTCTCTCTCTCTCTCTCTCCTTCTCACTGTCTTGCTCGTAATTGATTTGCTTTGATCCAGACTTCTTTCAGCAATACTTCTGCTTTCCAGAGAGAGAGAGAGAGACAGAGAGAGACAGACAGATGGAGAGAGAGACAGAGCGAGAGGAGGTGTAGTGTCAGTCCTTCAGTGATTGTGTACTAACTGTGATGAAAGAGAAAAGCTGCACTGACCATCACACTAACACACAGAGACAACCTGACAGGAGAGTGCTTGAATGAAATGTGTGTGTGTGTGTGTGTGTGTGTGTGTGTGTGTGTGTGTGTGTTTGTGGGTCGTTCCCTCTTGAGCACATGACCTAACTGATAATGCGGTTTTCACATGTAGATTGTAAAACATAATGGTGCCAGTGAAGGGCACGGGGAGGCAGTGTGTAAATCTGTCACAAACACACACACACACACACACACACACACACACACAAACACACACAGCAGAAGGCTAATAGATCAGTGCTGTCAGGATGTCGGCTGGACAGGAAAATGATAAAGAGTGAAAGCAGCTAAGTGTCTTCTGTTAGACCGAGATGCCTTGTGTGTTTATTTACTGTTAATGCAACGTTCACACTGCAACCTTTATAACCACACAGCAACCTTTATGACCACACTGCAAGCTTTATAACCACACTCCAACCTTTATAACCACACCGTTACCTTTATAACCACACTGAAAACTTTATAACCACACTGAAAACTTTATAACCACACTGCAACCTTTATAACCACATTGCAACCTTTATACCCACACTAAAACATTTAAAACCACACTGCAACCTTTATAACCACACCGTTACCTTTATAACCACACTGCAACCTTTATAATCCCACTGTTACCTTTATAACCACACTGCAACCTTTATAACCACACCCCAACCTTTATAACCACACCCCAACCTTTATAACCACACCGCACCATTTTATAACCACACTCCAACCTTTATAACCACACTATAAACTTTATAATCAAACTGCAACGTTTAATAATCTCACTGCAACCTTTAGAACCACACTGCAACCTTTAGAACCACACTGTAAACTTTAAAATCACACTGCAATGTTTAATAATCACACTGCAACCTTTATAACTACCACTGTTACCATTATAACCACACTGCAACTTTTAGAACCACACTGTAAACTTTAAAATCACACTGCAATGTTTAATAATCACACTGAAACCTTTATAACTACCACTGTTACAATTATAACCACACTGCAACCTTTATAACCATACCATTACCTTTATAACCACACTGCAACCTTTATAACCACACTGCAACATTTATAACCACACTCCAACCTTTATAACCACACTGTAAATTTTATAACCACACTGTAACCTTTATAACCACACCCCAACCTTTATAACCACACTGCACCATTTTATAACCACACTCCAACCTTTATAACCACACTGTAAACTTTATAATCACACTGCAATGTTTAATAATCACACTGCAACCTTTATAACCACACTGTAAACTTTACAATCACACTGCAATGTTTAAAAATCACACTGCAACCTTTATAACCACTTTGCAACCTTTATAACTACCACTGTTACCATTATAACCACACTGCAATGTTTATAATCACCACTGTAACATTTATAACCACACTGCAACCTTTATAATCACCACTGTAACATTTATAAACACACTGCCACCTTTATAAACTCACTGTAACGTTTTTTGTCACACTGCAACCTTTATAACCACACTGTGACCTTCATAACCACATCAATACCTTTATAACCACATCATTGCCTTCATTACCTCATTGAGACCTTTAATAATCACACTGTACCCTTTATAACCAAACCACAACCTTTATAACCACACTGCAACCATTATAACCACACTCCAACCTTTATAACCACACTGTAAACTTTATAATGACACTGCAACGTTTAATAATCACGCTGCAACCTTTATAACCACACTGCAACCCTTATAACCACACTCCAACCTCTATAACCACACTGTAAACTTTAAAATCACACTGCAACGTTTATTAATCACAATGCAACCTTTATAACCACTCTGCAACATTTATAACCACATCAATACCTTTATAACCACACCATTACCTTCATTACCACACTGAGACCATTAATAATCACAGTGTACCCTTTATAATCACACTGCAACTTTTATCACCACATTGTGACCTTTATAACCACACTGAAACCTTTATAACCACACTGATACATTTATAACCACACTGCAACGTTTATAACCACATTGCAACCTTTATAACCACACCGCTACAGTACCTGTTTAACCACACTGAGACATTTATAACCACACTGCAACCTATTATAATCACACCCCAACCTTTATAACCACACTGTAAACTTTATTATCACACTGCAACATTTAATAATCAAACTGCAAACTTTATAACCACACTGTAACCTTTATAACGACACTGAGACCTTTATAACCACACTGATACCTTTAATAATCACACTGCAACCTTTAATAATCACACTGCGACCTTTATAACCACACCATTACCTTTATAATCACATTGAGACCTTTATAACCACAGTGAGACCTTTATAGCCACACTGAGACCTTTAATAATCACACTGCGACCTTTATAACCGCACCATTACCTTTATAACAATGCTGAGACCTTTATAACTACACTGTTATCTTTATAACCACACTGCAACCTTTATAACCACACTGCAACCTTTACTAACTATGCTTACCGCAAATAGAAATAAAAGATTGACTATAGAAACAAAAATAGCATCAAGAAAGCATCTTACAAAAGCTTGGGCAGATGGGACACTGACCTCCTCCTCCTGAGACGGGAATAAGGGCGGTTGATAGCCCAGGCAGCACTGGGGGTGGCTCCAATGAGTCTGCAAAATGCCTTCCAAAATTGTGATGTGAATTGGGGCCCGCGGTCGGAGACGATGTCATTGGGGAGACCGTGCAGCCTGAAAACGTGCGTTATCATGAGATCAGCGGTTTCCATGGCAGATGGGAGCTTCGGTAGCGGAATGAAATGGGCGGCCTTAGAGAACCGATGCACCATGGTCATGATGCATGAGTGGCCGTCGGAGGAGGGTAACCCTGTGACAAAGTCCAGGGCAATGTTAGACCATGGACAAGATGGGATAGGTAATGGTCTGAGGAGGCCTGCCGGTGCAGTGTTGGTGTGCTTGCATCTAGCACATGTGTCACATGCAGCCACGAAGCTGGAGGTGTCCTCCTTGACCGTGGGCCACCAGAAACGTTGTTGGACTTGAGACAGAGTTCGAGCTGAGCAAGGATGACAGGAGAGCTTGGAGCTGTGTGCCCATTCCAGAACTTGAGAATGTAGGGGAAGTGGAACAAACAGGCAGTTGGGAGGCACGTTACTTGGCCCGGGTTCATGAGACAGGGCTTGCTGGGCCTTGGTCTCGATATCAAGCTCAGCTGCTGCGAGCAGGCATGACGGGTGAATGATGGTTTCGTTGGCAGTGGAGTCGTGAATAGGTGAAAACCTACTGTGCATCTGGCTTGGAGTTCTTGGACCCAGGACGATAGGAGAGGATGAAGTTGAATCTGGCGAAGAACAGTGACCACCGAGCCTGGCGAGAGTTTAGCCTCTTGGCATTCTGCAGGTATTCGAGGTTCTTGTGATCGGTCCAGACCAAAAATGGGGTCTCCGTCCCCTCTAACCAGTGTCTCCACTCTTCTAGGTCCAGCTTGATGGCCAGAAGTTCTCGATCGCCGATGCCATAATTCGCCTCAGCAGGGGTTAAGCGGTGAGAGAAGAAAGAGCAGGGGTGTAGCTTGTTGTCGTGTGCAGATCTCTGGGAAAGGACACCTCCTACTCCTGTGCTGGAGGCGTCGACTTCCACGACAAACTGGCAGGACGGATATGGGATAGTCAGGATTGGGGCAGACGTGAACCATTTCTTGAGTTCCGAGAAGGCTTTCTCAGAGTTCATGTCCCAGCAGAAACGCGTCTTGGGAGAAGTCAGGGCTGTCAAGGGGGCAGCAATGGAGCTGTAGCCTCAGCTGAAGCGACGGTAAAAGTTGGCGAAACCCAAGAATCTCTGAAGTTCCTGTCTTGTGGTGGGCGTGGGCCAGTTCGTGACTACCTGGAGCTTAGCAGGCTCCATTTCAATGCCTGAGGGGCCAATAACGAATCCCAGGAATGTGGTGGTTGTTGTGTGAAATGCACACTTCTCTGCTTTGACGAAGAGGTTGTTCTCTAGCAGTCTTTGCAGCACCTGTCGAACATGATGTTGGTGCTCCCCTAGGTCTCGGGAGAAGATTAAAATATCATCCAGATAAACAAACACAAATAAATTGAGAAAATCCCTGAAGACGTCGTTGATGAGGGCCTGAAAGACGGCCGGGGCGTTGGTCAGGCCAAACAAGACCACCAGGTACTCATAGTGTCCTGTTGGGGTATTAAAAGCTGTCTTCCATTCGTCACCCTCTCGGATTCGGACGAGGTGGTATGCGTTGCGTAGGTCCAGTTTGGTAAAAATCTTGGCTTCCTGGAGGAGTTCAAAGGCGGTGGCCATTAACGGAAGGGGAAAGCAGTTCTTCACCTTGATGTGGTTTAGGCCCCTATAATCGATGCATGGACGAAGGGACCCATCTTTTTTGCCCACAAAGAAGAAGCCAGCTCCCGCTGGGGAGGAGGAGGGGCGAATGATCCCCGCTGCGAGGGACTCAGAGATATAATGATTCATAGCTTCACGTTCCCTGGGTGACAGAGAATATAGACGGTCCTTGGGGGGCGCGGTGCCTGGGAGCAGGTCGATAGCGCAGTCATATGATCGGTGGGGGGGCAGAAAGACAGCACGAGATGTGGCTGCAGCTCGCAAGCAGGTAGTGGTGCATGACGGGTTCCAAGCTACGATTGTGTTCCTGACCCAATCGAGTTGAGGATTGTGACGGGTTAGCCAGGGCAGGCCCAGGACCACAGTAGCATGTGATCCCTCCATGATGAACAGTGAAATCTGTTCTAAATGGTTGCCATTAGCCCGATGAGGGGAGTTCTGTGGGTGATCGAAGGGAGCGGGCTCCTGTCGAGTGCCTGAACCTTGAGGTGAGTCTCCAAGGGTAGAGCGGGGATTCCTAGGGTCTTGGCAGAAGTCGCATTGATCAGGTTGCGGTCTGAACCTGAGTCAATCAGTGCCTGCACCAGGTGGGTCCATTGCTCGTGGATGAGGAAGACTGGAAACAGGCGGCGTTGATCCGGGAATCTTCCTGGTGTCACACCCTCCAATCCTCCCAGCTGGACTAGAAGATGCCCCCTTTTTACAGGACAGTTCTTGAGCGGATGACAAGATCTCCCACAGTAGAAGCATGCACCATCCACTCTGCATCATCGTCATTCTTCAGGGGAGACGCGGGTTCTGTCCAGATGCATGGGTCTCTCCTGAGGATTAATTCGAGGGGAGCGAGGTCATGGGAGGTCTCTGGGTGGTGAGGGTCTGCTTGGCTTTCGAAGGCGGAGGCGTGAATCTACTCGGCCGGCTAGATCCATGAGATCTTGGAGTGACGAGGGAAGTTCTTGGGAGAACAACTCATTCTGGAGCGTCTCAGTCAGTCCTTCGAAGAAGGCGTCACTTAGGGCCCGACTATTCCACCCGCTGGAGAGAGCTAGGGTCTGGAACTCTATGGCGTAGTCATAGGCTGCACATGAACCTTGGTGGAGCTTTTACAGCTTGTTGCCTGCCTCCGAGTTATTACGTATGCGACCTTGGAGCGTTCAGTGAAAAATTTGAATGACTGGAGCTCAAATATCAGCGTGCACTGAGAGAGGAAGGACCGACAGGTGTCTGGATCGCCTTAATTGGTGGGGGGGGGGGTCAGGCAGTCATGGTTCCCGTTGCGTGCAGGGGCCCCCACTTTGTGCCTGAGAGAGATGGAGCTGTTCGAGCTGAGTCATGACATCAGCGAGGGTTTGCTTGGTGTTGAGCAGCTCCTGCTGGTGAGCTCCGAGAAGTGCACCTTGACTCTCCAGTGCTGATTTCATGCGGTCAATATCTGCTGGATCTATTTCGCTGGCTGGATTATTCTGTCACGGAGCGGAACAAGGTGAATCCAAGCGCAGATGAGAGACAGCAACGTTAAACAAGAGCGCGGTCGGAATGCGGAAGCGGAGGTAAATACCGGAAGATCAGTCAGCGCAGCGTCTAAGCCAAATAGTGAAACAAAAGCCGTAGTCAGAAGAGGAAGCCGGGAAATCAAGCAGTGAAGAGACAATCCAAAAAACGAGAAACAAAAGCCAGAGTGCGTGGTCACACTAGGAAGCGCGAGGTCAAAACCGGGAGATCCAAGAGCGAGGCAAACAAAACCAAGACGAGAAAACGAAAGCAGACGGCAGACAGGGCGTGAATCATGACAGAAAAAAATTAATAAATAAATTCAAATAAAGAAGGGAAAAAAAGAAGACAATTCCCAGAGAGTGGGAGTGGGAGAGAGAGAGTGGGAGTGGGAGAGAGAGAGAGAGAGAGTGGGCGTGGTCAGTGGATGAATGTGTAAATCTCTCCTTCTGACAGAATGAGTGCAGACGCTTAAACAGAACTCATTCACACAGGTTCTCTTTCTCCATGTGTGTGTGTGTGTGTGTGTGTTCAGGATGCTGTGTGTGTGTGTTTGTTTGTTTGTTCGGTGTATGTGTGTGTATATTTGTGTACCGATTCTGTCAGTAGGACAGATTTACATACTACTGCCCCCCCCCCCCCCCCGACCCCCTTGTTTTCCCCTACTGCACGGCCATGTGCTCTTTTTGTTCCTTATCACATCTAAAGTAAGATCACACACACACACACACACACACACACACACACACACACACACACACACACACACACACATGCCCAGTCAGTGTGGATCTCCTCATGTGTGGTGTGTTGTCACATTGAGCTGTCCGCACATGGACATTATAACTGAGAAGCCGTTGGTTCTTCAGGGGAAGGTGTGCTCTGTGTGTGTGTGTGTGTGTGTGTGTAATTTCAGTATAATACAACAATACTCTGATGATCTGCTCTAGTGCTTTGCACTTTAATAAAAAAAATAAATGGTATATGTGTGTGTGTGTGTGTGTGTGTGTGTGTGTGTGTGTGTGTGTGTGTGTGTGTGTAAGAGAACAAACACCTCTGGGCAGTGGCAGGTGTCTCCGCTGAAGCATGTAATGTTTGTCTTTACTTTTACACGAGCGAGTCGACCTTTCACTAAACACGAGGAACACACCAAGCTAGAACAACATCGACACGCTGCTGTGACTGACAAGCCTGAGGAGAGTGCGTGTGTGTGTGTGTGTGTGTGTGTGTGTGTGTGTGTGTGTGTGTGTGAGTGCGAGTGTATGTGTGTTTTCTGTTATCATGTTACCCATTAGGATCTGTGCTGTAGACCTGGCGACATGCCGGTATGTTTTCCGTTAGCGTCTGTTCCTGTTTTTAAGCGCTAATCCCTGAGAGCTGTGTGCGCTTCACACACACACACACACACACACACACACACACACACACACACACACACACACACACACACACACACACAGCATCCTGAATATAAACCTTGTGTTTTGAACACAAACACATCGACGAAACCAGAGAGACCTGAATCAGTGTCAAGGAATCTAGAACAGAAAGAAGAAGAAGAGAGAGAGAGAGAGAGAGAGAGAGAAAGAAACCAGGGAGCGTTTGTTATGTTTCTCATGTGTAACGCAGGGGTTTAGCAGGGGCCAGAACACAGGGAACACAAGGATAAGGAAAGAAGAGCTCCTCTATTTACACAAAAGAAAATAAGCAGGTTAGGGGAAAGCACTCATCCAGGAGTGTTCGAGAAGGCGGCTTGGAGGCCTCCGAGAATAGCAGCAGCCTGTCTTGGGCCGGGCAAGAGGAGACAGCATGGCTGAGGCGCAGTCCTCTCCTCGGCAGGTTGAAGCCTTCCTTGGTTTTGCAAAAGAAAGTGAAGAGTAGAAAGACCATGAGTCTTGCATCCAGTACATTCTACTCACCCATCTGGCGCTGATTGGTCCCTTTTCTCGGGTGCTGTTGACACCAGGATGATAGGTGCTGTTTTTGGCCACGGCGAGTTGAGATGCCCTGTACCCTTAGGTGTAGGTGGAGCTGACCATGGTGCTGAATACATGCTGCATTTTCCTCTGCTTGACTTGAACCCAACATCACACATGTTTACAGATAATGTTTGTTATTGTTTCTTATGATACAAATGACAATTGTCACATTTCTCAACATACAGAAGGCGTTTGTCACATTTCTCATATTACAGAGGACATTTCTATGTTGTTCACATCACAGAGAATAGTCGTCATATTTGTCAGGCGTCAAGTTTCTTGTGTTACACAGAGCATTTGTCACATTACAGAGAACATTAGTTATGTCTGTCAATTTACAAAGAACAATTGTTCCATCTCACTACAACGTGAGGACAACCTCTGACCTGATCATGCTTCAGCCCTGACTGTCACAGAGAGCGCCTCACACTGGACACTGGTTTTAGATTCATTTTTCAAGCCTCCCGGGAAGCGCGTTCTTCTGCTCAGCGTTCCGCTTCTGTTAAACCAGATGTGTTTGTGTTTAAACTTCCTGAAAATGATTATCAAGCCTTTCCTGAAGTAATTGTCAGACCAAATCATTCCATTAGCTCAACGCTTTACCAAGCTGCTGTTAATTTGCATAATGAACACTGTTTCCCTCCTGTGAGGCGAACAGTAGATATACGCATGATTTATGTTTCTTTGCTAAAGCTCTAAACCGCACCAACTGTTGACTTCTGTTTATTTCCTCGAGGGCGGAACAGACCTGATACGGCGCACCCATCTCCTTCGAGCTGCGCTCGCTAATGCATGTTTTACCAGCTGTTGATTTGCTGTTGGCATGGCCGTGATTTCATGTGTGAAGCTTACCGCAAACGCTGTACTGGAAACCTGCAGCTGCCGCCTCCATCCTCATCGCCGTCTCTTTAACGCAGAAAACACGGCGCTGTGGGTTGTGGCACTCGTTCAGCCGTGTAAGATTTCCAGCGCTTGGGTTTTATTCATGTGGAAAATGGAGAGGCATTACAGAAAACGCCAACAATTTACTGGTTAAAACTGCTTCATTTGTTGTCAGGGTGCACGTCAGTACACATTCATTTCTAGAAATATTTTCTACAACCAGGTTCGACAAGGTTCACACAAAGCCATCTCCAAACACTTTAATTAAACTCATGATGGACTCGATGCCAGAAAAAAACAAAGCAGGTTTACTGATGCTGAAAGATGGAAGGACTTAAAGTGGTGATGCTAGTTTTAAAGCATCACTAACATTAGCTCATATACTCAGTTTATGTTTAAGAACCCTTGAGCAACCATGAAGATGCAGCATGATCTCTACAAACTTGCTTGGACACAATGAAGAGAGAATACTTAAATACTTAAATATTCCAGTGGACATTAGACAAATACAAGGCTAATTGGGCATTTGGGTAAATAGATGGGTGAATACATAGATGGATGGATAGGTGAATGGATGGGTTGTTGGATGGATGGGGGATGGATGGATTGAGTGGATGGATGTGTGATTAGCTTAGTACTGGTCAAGTGAACATGGTTGACCATCCATCCAACCACCATCCACGTATGCATCCATCCAACCATCCACCCAATCCATCCTTTTTCATCTTCCATCCATCCACCAATCCATCTACCCAGTCTATCCTTCCATTATCCATCCATGTATCTTATTTCTCCCATCCATCCACCCATGCATCCTTCCATCTAACATCCTTTCATTCATCCAACAACCCATCCATTCACCTATCCATCCATCTATGTTTCCACCCATCCACCACTCCATCTTTTCATCATCCATCCATCCACCTACTTTAATCCATCCTTTCTATCTTTGCATCCAACCATCCACGCATCCATTCACCCATTAATCCATCCATCCTAAGCATCCTTACACTCAACATCCACCTGCCCCTCCATTTCTCCATCCATTCATCCATCCATTCACTATCTTTTTCACTAATTCTATGTCGGCTCACGCAGACCCTGGAGTTCACCCTGTGTGGGTTGTGACTGAGCACAAGTCACAGGGCACAAGCACACACACACTCATACACTACAGGCAATTTGGAAACAATACATGCCAGAGGAAACCAGAGCACCAAAAGACAACTCACCAGGAACAGTGTGTGTCTACAGTACACTTGTGTCTACAGTACATTTCTCTTGAGATGATGCCCGCTAAACCTGCCTTCCTCCTTCAGGTCCTCAGTTGGAGAGAATATGCTTTCTTACAATACTTTTAATAGTTTTTTTTGTTAATCAAATGAAAGTTTTTACAATCTTAGTTTTGATAATTAGCTTCCAAATCATGCACACCGTTACGGTAACGTCTAACAAATATCTGGTTTGATCCTAGCCCGATCATATCTTATACCACTCGGTGTCTGTGACTATAGCTGGAACTCGGCGGCAGATACCTGTGGCTGCGAAGCGCCGGAGCGCGTCCAATGGTGGCACCGTTTAATTAGCTGCAAATCTTCCTCTGCTGGCTGCCCTGCATTAAATTATGTTCCTGGCTCCTATGACCTTTTTTTAAATGATGTATCGATTTGTTAATTCCGCTCAGAGTTAGCGCCAGGGCGCTCGCTAGCTCGACATGCAGAGCTGAAGCTGGTATCATCCTGCTATTGATTCAGAGAAAGCGCGGAAGGCAGTGTGATATTTTCCAGCCTTGTTTGCTTTGTGCTGAGGATCTCGTCTCTCCTGCTCGGTGCGCACACATGCAGACATTTTTTCCATTTTTTTTGCCATTTTAATTCTGATTGTTTAAGCCGTTTGACTTTTTCGTAGCTGAAGGAGACAAATGTTCAGAACATCTAACAAAGAGGTACAGTGATTAAGGGACTTCAATCCGTCAATGCACATTTTACAGAGTAATTATTGTCAAACTTTTATTATTTTTTCGTGAAACATTTTTTTAAGACTGATAAATTCATGGAGTTCCAGAATTGCACTTTAGAGTGATGTAAATAAAGTTATTTTTTAGAGCATGGCATTTACCTTTCATCTTTAACTGAGATATTATTTATTTATCAGTTATTTGGGACTTGATTAAGACTGGCTGTGAGAAGACGGTTATGGACTTGCCATGGATCTTAGGGTTAAATGGGAGTGACTGACTTGATACATGGATTTTAGAGCAGCCAAATCAGGCTCAACAACCTACCGAGACCCGAGTTGGACATTAACAAGGTCTTGAATTGAATTTGACAGACTTCAGATTTGCTTTGCACTTCAAAAACGTCTTAAAAAGGGTTAACTAGACTTATGTACAGTAAGGAAGGTTCACATGAGATTTTAAAGCATCTGATCTAAATGGAGCTTACTGGACTTAGACTTGAGAAGGGGTGTGCCTCAAAACAGGACTCCAGACTGGCTTCCTTGAGACTTGAGAAGAAGGAGCTTGACTACAGTACAGTGTTTTTGTGACACCAGACAACACATAGGGGCACATCACATGTTGGCATCACAATGATCATCATGCTTTTCTTCTATCTGCAACTCCTCCTAAATCATCCATAGGAATTTGACCCAACTTTCACAGAACCTTGATTCTGTAGAGTGCACTAGCTATCACTTTTCCCTGTACAACGTAAAAAAAAATGTATCAGGTGACACACATCTTGCTTGGAAGACTCATTTCTTAGTACTTGAGGCATGAACTTGGTATAGACAGAAATTTAATGTCTTGACAAACTCATTTATCTCTGACACAAAGCTCCACTTGGACTCAAGTGAAGAGGGACGGGATTTAATTTGGGACACCGTTTGGGAATTAATTTGGAATTGGCTTGAACAGCAGCTCAGGGACATGGGTGTAACAGTGGCTGTCTTTACACTCGGAGTTTCTTTCTTCAGGATAAGCGATTTCACCTCTTCGAATATTGTGTTTTGACAGGGAAAATCAATCAGTCTTGTAAATCAAGGCCCTTGCTTTGCAACCTAATGGCCTTGGCAGGTGGCCTGAAGGAGCAAATATAAGATTTGGGATGGAGCCATGGTACATATTGCCCTTGTGATTGAAGACTCAATTGGAGTCTTTCCTCTGACGATGTTACTCGAGTCCTGATAAGGAATTGTATGTTTTATTAGCTTACCTAGCATAAGTAAGATTAAACTAGCCGGAGTCTAGATAAGGGCGCAAGTATATACTTCATCTTTTTCCCCTCCCAAGATGGTATTCGAGATTTGTCTGGGAGTTTAGGACTTCTGAATCTGAGCAGCAATGCTGTTACTGATACAATTTGTTGTGCATTGGGTGTTAGCTAGCCATGATGGAGTAGGGTTGCCAGGGATAATCAGGGGTTTTGTTTCACTTCAGGAAAAGTGCTTGTGTACAGTAGGTAATAAAAAAACAACTTTTTTTTTTTGCATCTTAGACAGTGGGTGATTACCAAGAACATAAAAGCTGTTATTTTCCCTGACCTGGAATTGTGTATGGATATTTATAGTTTTTCCTCGACCTAGCTGGTGTTGTGCTGTGGAGTTACGTGCTAGTGAGGGGCAACTCGTTTTTCTACTTGAAACGTTTTACTTTAATTGATGAAAGGTGCTGTAACTACTAGCCTGGATAATACATTCGCAGAGTAGAGTTTGCACACTGCTTTGCTTCGATTGGCGTCATGGCAGTTCAGATCGTGCGGTATCAGATGTGGCTGTTTTATTTGTCTCACTTCAGTGTAGCTGTGAGGGTTAGATGACTTGGATTTGAGGAAAAGCGAAAGGTGAGTTTAGCTTTCATTAGCATCGGAGAAGAAGGCAGAACCTAATGGACTGATGAAATGGCCGGCCATAATTCCTTAAGAAGCAAACCTAATAGCTATAGGTTTATAATGGAAGGCATTTTTCACTCTTGGATACTTAGGTAAGAAAAATGCAGGCAAGGAGTCATGCACACACGCATACATACAGTATATAGACACACACACACACACACACACACACACACACACACACACACACACACACACACAGTTTCAGTGCGGTCAGCAACTGTAATCTAGTTGATTGAAGGCTCAGGTGAGCTGTTTGCTCCAGAGGAACTTAACGAGAGGGGTTTTTAGAGAAGAGTGATAGATCTTTTGCTTGTCAGCTCAATTCGAACGAAGAAGCGATGGAGGGAAAGAGGAAAGTATTACAAGCTAAAAGGAAAGAATAGAGAAATAGCAGAGTTGGCAATGTGACAGGAGGGGGAAAAAATAACTTCAGATTTCGAAAGGCACAAGTAAGAAGCTGCCCGGCCTGAGAAAACACTACCGTGCTGAGAGTGAGTGGGAGTCGAGGGCAGAGGAGGTAGGGTAAGAAAAAGAAGAGCTGCATTTCTGCCTTCCTAAAGCAGAGATATTTATAGAGGCGAAAGACTTCAGGCAAAATGAGAGGGAGGGAACGAGTGAGAGAGAGAGAGAAAGCGTGTGACCTGTTGCTTCCAAATGGCTATGAACAATTAATAACTCCTCCAAACTCTTTCACACCCACACGCATTGATTCAGAAACCATGAATATGTATGGAAGTAGTGCACACTTCACAGCGAAACGCTCACGACTTCGTATTCAGAAGAAGCTAACCAGGAGAAAAAATTCGAGTTGCGCAAAGGGAGGTTTTTTTTTTTTTGCACTTTTTTTTTCAACTTACAACTATCTTTACATGAATATTTATTAATCCAAATATGAAAAACTGCTTTCAGCGTGGACAGAATTGTTAAGGGAATCGGATAGTCTCTGTCGGAAATGTCAGGAAGCTTTAATCTGGTTAAAAGAGAGTTTTTAAGAATCGGTGTGGTTCCTCCTTTACCATGACCTATGACCTCCTTGCTATATATATATACTGTATATATTTTATATATATATGAGCGCAGTGATCCATATTAGCGGTGCACCAGACACTAACAATGATCCGTAATCCACTCAGTATTCGAGCGTTTTAGATCTAGCGGTTACTGTGGAAAATGAGCAGAGTTCAAGTCCTTCACTTCTCTGCTTGTGCTTTCTTTTCCTTTCACCCTTACACGTGGCATCCTTTCACTCGTTTCAACGCTCGGCTGTGACGTTTCAAGAGCATCACAGTTCAGAGTAAAAGTCTGAACTGTGATGAGTTAACTACGCCTCAGGAAGAAGTCAACAGCGTCTCACAATCGCAAATCCCTACAAGTGGATTTATATGTCAAGCCACAATTGCTTGAGGTTAGAGTGAAGAGTGGAGCGCTCGCAGCATTAATTACAGCTTCTTTTCTACACTTTCACAGTGAGATCTTTTAGAGGGTAATGAAGCCTTATGAGTATACTGCAGGTTATAAAATGTAGCTGTCAAGATTCCCGCATCTCAGCACACGGCGTGGCTGCTGCAGGCGTTTGTTGTTACATCGTGTTCATCGGTTTATGTTCTGTCTCGGCTGCAGTCATATCACTAGTTTGTTATTTCGTACTGTAATGTGTGCGCATGTTGTGTGTTAATATGTTTGTCTCATCGAAAACAACAAGTCAGTCCAGCGTTTTGTATTTTACCCAGGGTTTAGTTATTGGTGTTCTTCTTTAGATATTTGTCTGATCTATAGATTTGGATATGTCTGAGATAACACTGACTGTGACTCTCATCTCCCCTGCTATTGTGTTTTATGGAATTGCAAATGCACTTGACAATACTGGTGTTGAAAGAAGTACAGCTGACCTCCATGTCTTCAAATAACAACTGACTGTTGCTGTATGTATTATTTCATAGTTTTGAAAAAATCCAGTATTTTTCTAGAATGTAAAAAATAAATCAAACTTTTGACATTATATATAAAAGCTATATCTATTAAAAAACATTTAACCAACCAACTAACCTAATCAATTACTCAAACAACCAAACAGTCTGAACAATTAAGCAACCAACAAACCAACCCAACAAACCACTTAACCAACTAACCTAACAGTTAATCAACCAACCATCCAACTAACTAAATAGTTAGCACACAAACCAATAAACCAAACAAACATCATTTGGTAATAAAATGAGTATATTATACAAACCTAAAGCATTAATAACCAGGTTCAAGTATTCATATAGCTAGATCGTGTAATTTACAATAATTCATTAGTATGATGTTGGTTCCTTCAGATTAACTTTTTAACTCACAAGTGAGATTTTTTCATAGTTTTTTAAATCTTGACCACCAACCAACCAAATCAATTAACCAACCAACCAAACAAACAAACAAACAAACAAACAAGCAATTAACCAACCAACCAATCAAACAAACAAACAATTAACCAAACAAACAAACAAACAAACAAGCAATTAACCAACCAACCAATCAAACAAACAAACAATTAACCAAACAAACAAACAAACAAACAACCAAATCAATTAACCAGCCAATCAAACAAACAAACAATTAACCAAACAAACAAACAACCAAATCAATTAACCAACCAATCAAACAAACAATTAACCAACCAAACAACTAACCAAATCAATTATCCAACTAACCAAAACAACTTACCAACCAAACATTCTGTAGTATTAAAATGCTATACCAACCCTTATACACACCTCAAATATTAATTACCTTGTTTAAGTATTCATAGAGCTATCTAATGAAATTTCCAATTAAAATTATGCTGGTTAGTTAATTAATGTAATGGTGGTTCCATAACATTAACTTTCATTCCAAGAGACCAAGCAGTGAGCACTTAAGTATTTGAACTCACAACCTTGTCATCATTAAAAGAGAACAGTTGTTGCTGTGTGTATGTAGCGCATGCCAGACAAATCAAAGCCATATATTGAATAACTCTTCCTCTTTTTCTTTCTTGGCTGTTTAGATGACACAGGAGCAGTATATTTTGGCGTCCCAGCCGAGCGCCCTGCAGAGGCCGGGTTGCCCTGCTCCATACCCAGTGGGCATCTATGGGTGGCGTAAACGCTGCCTCTACTTCTTCATCCTCCTCCTCCTTGTCACCATGATTGTCAACCTTGCACTCACCATCTGGATCCTGAAAGTCATGAACTTCACAGTGGTGAGTAGCATTCTTTGTCTTAGCGGTCTTTGTCTTTATTATGACCTTTTCTTTTCCTGGAAAGGAAGCATCCCAGCTGGCTGTTGCCTACAGAAATTTCCGTCCCACATTTTCTTATGGAACATGAAATATACATATGATTGAATGACTTACTGCAATCTGCTGCATACTTTAATGTTGTTTTTTTTATTATTATAAACACACTTGATGAAGATGATGAAAGGCTAATACTGTATTTAGGTCAGGTGTCGAGTCAGGGGTTTAACCATCTATCAAACAATTCAAGAGTGTCTAGAAGGCACCTAATTATCATCTAATTAAAACTGAAATTAATAAATAGTTGGCAATTGTTGGTGATAGAATGTTCAGCATTAAAAAATAATCAATTAATCAGTGACAAGGAAAGAGAAGCTTGTGTTGCTGAGAATGGGAAGATTTTGTGCTCTTCAAGATCGCAGGATTATAGTCTGGTTAGAAACAAGAGCTTAAAAACATTGAGGCTCACAGTAGAGTAGGACTGTTGGGAATAGGCATTTGTTATTTTTTCTTACCTCTTAGTATATCAAGAGCAGGGAAAGTAATGTTGGCTGTACAGACTTGTAGATCTTACATTATAATGGGATGTTTCAAGTCTCAAGGTTGTAGAACTGGGGTTGGGTTGGGAGCAGATGATTTAATATTTTAGGAGAGGTTTGGTTGGGAATCGAACCCTAATCCCAATTAGTAGATCTCTGTATGAGGACGGAAGATTTTGGCCCAATCAGTAGACCACTGCATGAGGGCAGGAGATTGTGCCCCAGATTATGTTGCCTGTAGTGGCTTGTAAAGCTTAGCTTGGGACCAGGTTTGAAGCCTTGAGATGGCAGGATTGAGAGCGTGAAACCAAAGGAGCCAAAGATTGTAGACCCTAGATCAAGAAGACATTGGCGGGAGGCGGAATGGTATTCGTGCACGAGTCCAGGGTAGGATATGGATGGTTGCAGGAGATTTTAGACTTTAGACTGAAAGCACGATATTCTCTTAATTTGAAACATCAGGAATGTAATCTGGTTTTGTGCATCTCTGGAAGAAAGCAGGACTTTGTGTAAGGCAGAAGATGTTTGCAAGAACATGTAAAAGGTTTCCTAAGGTTTTAAAAGAGCAAATATACCATCTAGGGTACAACACTCGTTCTTGAGGTTCAGTCGTTTTTTTTTAAGTAACTAAAGATACAAAAGGTGTAAGGGTACGAGAAGCAATTGCACTCTCATAGGTGCATTTAAGAACCCTTTTTATGGTGTCTGTGGTCAGGATAGAGCGAGAGGGAAATAAGGTAAAAGCAAAAGGGTTGGATGAACACATTTTAAACGTCTCTATGTTTGAACGTTAATGCGTTCATAAGAAAGACAAAGATTTGCTTTGTAGCGAGGGATGAAGTATGCGACTATAATGTGGCAGCTGCATGAGGCGAAAATGTGCTTTCAGGACCGTGCATTTGTGCAATTTCTAGCGCTCCCATGGCCTGATAAACAGCCTGTTATACTATTATGGTGGTGTTGCTTTTAGACAAAAACCAGCTTATATATATACTGTATATATATATATATATATATATATATATGAGACACGAGTGAACGTATACCGACTCGAATTCCGAGGGCAAAACTGTCCCGTCACGATTACCGACAGAAAAGAAGCAGAAATCCCTTTGGCCTTTTCAGCCTTGTAGCCCCATAATATCCTCCATCTGCCACCAGGGTGACCGGCGCTAGATAAAATAAACACGGCAGGAATTATGTGTCTCTCCATTTCCCTCCATTTTCTCCCAAAAGCCTTTTTTTTCAGACTTGATTCAGTCTAGCGGTCAGCCTCCATTTGGCGAATGATACCCACAAGCCCCTGGGGGAGGCTACCTTTCAGATCGTGATCGTTGTTAAGGGCCGTGAGTGAGAGGGGAAGACGGGGATAGGATGGTGGAAGACGGAAGAACCGAGAGTCTGAGGAAGAAGGGAACAGATTATCTATATCTATAATTTGAACGTGCAAAGTCTCGCGCACCCGCCGTGATCTTCTTTAGCGCCCCCTTGAGGAGGTCGCGGACGCCAGGTTTCCTCCTGACCAATCCGAGTCCAGCGTTCATCATAATTCACAGTTTGCTATAATGTCCCAATGACATCGCCTGGAAGACTCCGCCCCTCAGCAATCCGCCCTTTTTGCCTCCATATGGTCGAGGAAATGAAGTTTTACGAAGTGAGCGGCGTTAAGGTCGAGGCAATCGGTTACGCACGCCTTGCGCCCGCTCGCCTTATTACGGATCTGATGAATAACAGCCCACGTTTGAACCATCGCTCCGAGATACTTTATTAATTTTCAATGTCATGGGTCGGAGAGCAAAAGGACAGACTCTGTGTGTGTGTGTGTGTGTACAAGGATGGCACTTTCCTTAGGTCTTATTAAAACTCATTTTTTTGTACTGAAAGAAAATGAAATAAGGAAATTGTGCATTAGACATCGAATGAAACCGATTTGATGTGTGTGTTTCTTCCTTTCATTTGTGTGTTTTTTCTCTCAGTTCCTGAGTTCTTAAATGTGTCATCTTGCTTTTTTCTTTTTCTCTTTTTCACTCGACCAGTTTGTGTCTGTCTATCTCTAAATTGTGTGTGTGTGTGTGTAGTCACATTAGATAGATGTGTACTTAACACTCACTCAGACCATCCGATCAATCCATACACAGTACAATACATTACAGTACCTCACCTCCCTGTGTGTGTGTGTGTGTGTGTGTGTGTGTGTGTGTGTGTGTGTGTGTGTCAGGACATCCGTGCATTAGTTTCCTCAGTTCCACTACATAAATTTTTAAAAGCAGCGCCACTGAAGGTTGTTGGAACTCAATAAGGTATTGATCCTGTGTGTGTGTGTGTTTGTGTGCGCGCGCGCGTGTGTTTGCAGCCAAGCCAGTTGCACGGTTAACCTCAGTTTGTTAAGCAACTCATAAAAAGTCTGACCTCCTGATACGTTCATGATTATTAAACCTGGTGAGAAAATCCCAGTCGGTATTACATCTCTCTCTCTCAATCTCTGTCTCTCTCTCTGTGCGCATGCGCTGGATGCGAGGAAGACTGTTTGGCGTCTTGCCAAGTTTTCTTTCTAGAAAACTTTTTGGTTTTCTTTCCCACACTACTTTATTTATTTATTTATTTCCCTTTTCTTTTTTAGTGAATGTTGTTTAAAACCTATTAGTTTAAAACATTATCGTGAGAGAGAGTGAGCGGGGCACCATGACCTCTGAGGCCGGCGGGGAGAGTTTACAGTATCTCTCCGGGATGGCGTCAGGTGCATTACGGACACTGGAGTACTGGTGAAGGAGGTACTGCTAGCGGTGGGAGAGCAGGTCGGGTGTGAAAACATCTACGCAGTCTCCCAGATGAACAAAGCGGTGGTGGTGTTTCTGAAAACGACGAACCTCGTGAGTGCACTGATAAAGAGCGGAATAACCGTGAGAGGATCTGCGGTCCAGGTCACCCCTCTGTCTGCCCCTGCGACAAGAGTGGTGATCTCCAACATCCCCACCGTTTATACAGGATGAGGCGATCATGAGGGAGCTGGCCCGATTCGTCAGCCCCATCAGAGCCATCCCGCTCGGGTGTAAGACGTCGTTTTATTAAAACACCCCCCTCCCATTATTCTTATTAAATACCCTCGGCACGTCTATAATGCTCCCTAATGCATGCTACAATGACCACATATGATAATTAATTAATAAATAAACCACACTCTCAACTAATAATAAAACATAGATTCGTTTATTTAAAAAAAATAAATACATTTTATAAAAAGCAAACATTTGATTAATTTATAAAAAAAAAAAAAACGAGATAACAGCAACTTACAAATGAGGTCTCAATTTGAAAAGATGTACAAAACATAAAACACCACAAAAAAAGGACACTTTCAGTCACAAACTGCTGTGAAAAAATATAGAGATATTCAATTAACATTCATGATACTTAATTTAGCATTCATTCATTCATTCATTTTCTATACCGCATAATCCTGTGTTCAGGGTCGCGGGGGACCTGGAGCCTATCCCAGGAGACATCGGGCACTAGGCGGGGTACACCCTGGACAGGGTGCCAATCCATCGCAGGGCACACACACATACACACACTCACACACCCAATCACACACTACGGGCAATTTAGGAACGCCAATTAGCCTAACCTGCATATCTTTGGACTGTGGGAGGAAACCGGAGTACCCGGAGGAAACCCACCAAGCACGGGGAGAACATGCAAACTCCATGCACACAGAGACGGGAATCGAGCCTGGCTGGGGAATCGAACCCAGACCCTGGAGGTGCAAGGCGACAGTGCTCTTAATTTAGCAAATGAACAATATTTATACTTTGTTCCTATCGCTTCACAACTCATGAGAACAGACCGAAACCAGAACAGAACCGCAGATTAAGTCTCGCATATATCCGTCGGTATTTTAAGTGTGATTAAAATACAAGAAATAGCTTAAACTAAAATAACGTGACTAAACATCGCCAATCAACAGAGACGTTTATGTTCAGTATTTCGTTTCTATTTAGAAAGATATGTGGCTGCTAACGCTAGCAACCTAACTAAATGCCTGCGTCATGCTAGCACTACAGTTAACAGTTTATCTTCGTATCCCTGAAAACATTTTACAGAGAAAGCTAAAAAGCTCAGACATCTTAGCCGTTTCTTTCATACACAAGTGGGGTTCTTTGGCTAACTATAGCAGCTATTCTCAGCTAAATTATCATACCTCAGAGGAAATGGGGGGGGGGGGGGGGGGGGGAGTCTCGCCCGGGGAGCAATTCAGTGTAGAACTGCCACTGCCTCAGAGCTGCCTTTTTCAGAGTTTCCCTGCTGAAAAAACAGACCAGCACAGCCGGTGACCAGTTTGACCAGCATATGTTGTGTTTTGGTGCTGGTATGCTGGTCATACCATGCATACCAGCACCAAAACACAACATATGCTGGTCAAACTGGTCACCAGCTATGCTGTTTTTTCCAGCATCAGCAGGGTGACCAGCATACCAGCACC
The DNA here is from genome assembly GCA_030522415.1 of Channallabes apus. Taxonomy (NCBI): domain Eukaryota; kingdom Metazoa; phylum Chordata; class Actinopteri; order Siluriformes; family Clariidae; genus Channallabes; species Channallabes apus. The sequence goes on from CM060106.1 coordinate 13,430,885, forward strand.
AGCATACCAACATCTGATGGTAGGCTGTTCATTACCCCATCAAATGTTGGGATGGAATAAAAGCCAGAATACATGCAAATATTACAACGCTTCTTTTGTTTCATGTACATTACTAACTCATTATTTACAAGACAATATTCAGATCATTAAATAAAATATAGAATAGAATCATTTTATTAGCCAACATAAACAGTAACAATATGTAGCAATATGTCAAATATGCACATTTGTAACAATATGATTTCTTAACAATCAACAAGTTTTGACAAAAGATTAATAACTTAACAAAATATGAAAGAAACCTCTCATGGACACATTCACACAGTTACGTTCACACTATTGCTTCTCCTATTGATAACCCAACCCCAATGTGTCTCCTGCACACAAACATGACAATAACAACTTACCCCAACTTTTTGTTTGTTAATGTCCATTATTTTTTCTGTAATGTAACGTCCAGCTTTCCCCAGTCTGGCTTCTAATTCTGTCTCCTTCATGTTTTTGTCTTGAAGCCATTCCTCGACGCAGACTAAAAAGATATGTTAAACAAATAGGATTGGTTAGACAGAAAAATTATAACCTTAGTACCAAATCTGGCATCAAAATGTTTGCAGTCTATAAGAGTATTGCCAATAATCCATACAAAGAAAAGATGATTAACTACTATAACTGTAGTTTTTTTGTGCATGTGTGCATTCTTGTTTGTCTGTACACTGTGACATACAATATAGTATAGAATCTTTTGGCTTCCTTCAAACAGCAAGTGGCATCTGCTACCAAGGATAACATACCTTTTAATGTTGTGAGTTTCTGTGGTGTTAAAGGCTGTCTGGTGGTTTTTGTAGTAGGACACTTTCCCTGTTAGGCTCCTTTCCCCCAATGTTTTTGTACCCCAAAACGCCACTGCTAACTCCTTCATAAACAAAGAGTCTTCGGTGTTGTTTTTGATACTGGACCAGGCCTCTTTACGGACTGTAATTTCTCCTCCCAAGAGAATCTAACAAATAACCAAAACAAAACTGATTTGATTGTTAAAACATTGTAAGTTATTGTTGGTGTTCCTCCATGTGTCTCTCAATAAATTAGAAAATAATTGAAAAGTTTACTTATTTCTGTAATTCAATTCAAAAAGTGAAACTCATGTATACAGTGGCTTGCAAAAGTATCCGGCCCCTTGAACTTTGACATTTTGTCACATTACAGCCACAAACATGAATCAATTTCATTGGAACGCCACGTGAAAGACCAGTACCAAAAAGTTATTGAGAAATTTAAAGCAGGCTTAGGCTACAAAAAGATTTCCAAAGCCTTGAACATCCCACGGAGCACTGTTCAAGCGATCATTCAGAAATGGAAGGAGTATGGCACAACTGTAAACCTACCAAGACAAGGCCGTCCACCTAAACTCACAGGCCGAACAAGGAGAGCGCTGATCAGAAATGCAGCCAAGAGGCCCATGGTGACTCTGGACGAGCTGCAGAGATCTACAGCTCAGGTGGGGGAATCTGTCCACAGGACAACTATTAGTCGTGCACTGCACAAAGTTGGCCTTTATGGAAGAGTGGCAAGAAGAAAGCCACTGTTAACAGAAAACCATAAGAAGTCCCGTTTGCAGTTTGCCACAAGCCATGTGGGGGACACAGCAAACATGTGGAAGAAGGGGCTCTGGTCAGATGAGAACAAAATGGAACTTTTTGGCCAAAACGCTATGTGTGGCGGAAAACTAACACTGCACATCACTCTGAACACACCATCCCCACTGTCGAATATGGTGGTGGCAGCATCATGCTCTGGGGGTGCTTCTCTTCAGCAGGGACAGGGGAAGCTGGTCAGAGTTGATGGGAAGATGGATGGAGCCAAATACAGGCCAATCTTGGAAGAAAACCTCTTGAAGTCTGCAAATGACTTGAGACTGGGGTGGAGGTTCACCTTCCAGCAGGACAACGACCCTAAACATAAATCCAGGACAACAATGGAATGGTTTAAAACAAAACATATCCATGTGTTAGAATGGCCGAGTCAAAGTCCAGATCTAAATCCAACCGAGAATCTGTGGCAAGATCTGAAAACTGCTGTCCACAAACGCTGTCCATCTAATCTGACTGAGCTGGACCTGTTTTGCAAAGAAGAATGGACAAGGATTTCAGTCTCTAGATGTGCAAAGCTGGTAGAGACATACCCTAAAAGACTGGCAGCTGTAATTGCAGCAAAAGATGGTTCTACAAAGTATTGACTCAGGGGGCTGAATAATTACGCACACCCCACTTTTCAGTTATTTATTTGTAAAAAATGTTTGGAATCATGTATGATTTTTGTTCCACTTTTCACGTGTACACCACATTGTATTGGTCTTTCAGCGGAATTCCAATAAAATTGATTCATGTTTGTGGCTGTAATGTGACAAAATGTGGAAAAGTTCAAAGGGGCCGAATACTTTTGCAACCCACTGTAACCTGCAGGTGCATCTCATCAGATGACGTCACCTGACCGAGGTTATATAAGCCAAAATTTGGCGTGTTTAATACACACATGCTTCACAAACGGCAACACGAAAAGATGTTCCCGTAGCATTTTCATGCAGCATCTCGTTCCCGCCTTTACAGGGAACAGTGTTACAGCAAAGTAACCCGAGACTATATCAAGCTATGAAAATGTAACCTCTTAATCTTCCTCTCTCCTCAAGCCTGTTACCATTTCCAGTAAATTTGCCATTGTTGAGAAATTCACAGGACTGTGCTTTAAGGGTAACAGACCAATAATCAGCTGGAAGTTTAAGAAGTTAACATGCAATATCATGCAATGTATGTCTTACTGGATCTGGAACTATCAGGTGTGTGTAGTCATAAATAGACTCCAAGGCCAGGGGGGTGTTCTTCGTACGTCGCTTGAAACATCCGGGATGAATTGACACATCTAAGATGAGATCATCGTGCTAATTACACTCTGGCTAAATCGGTTCTTCGAGCACACCTGTTGTTGATGATTAGTATGGCCGGATTGAGTTGTCTAGGATTATTGCGCGCTCGTGTGTTGGTTTAAAAGGCGATATGCATCGACAGTAGAAACACTGATCACAAGCCCTTCGATTGGTTGACGAAATGACAAAAGAACAAGCTCAATTTTTTTTGTAACACCTGTTATGCGCTGAAATGCTTCCCTGCCATGGATTCCCCCTCCTCACACACACACACACACACACACACACACACACACACACACACACACATAATCGCTATCAAATATTATATTAGAACATAATATGCATATATGTTTTACAAATTACATGAGACAATAAAATAAAATAAGAAATATGAAAATAAATATGTTGTATATGGAAAAATAGAAATATGAATATAAAAAAAAAACATGTATACTTTTATATTGTTTACTTTATAATAAAATTAGTTTTGTCCAATTTTTCATTATAAAAAAATATTTTTATTATACATATATATCTTTATTATACATATATATACATATATATCTATATATATCTCTATATATATCTCTCTATATATATATATATTTGCATATTTATAACGAACCCCTGAAAAATAAATGTGTTACAAAATAAACATTATACAAGAATTTGAATTAATGGTCTTGAGGGCTGTCTCGTGCCTAGAGTTTATTATAATAATAGAAAACCTATGAATTTATGTTCTAATATAATATTTGATATCAATTATACCTATATATATATATATTATGGCAAGCCGTATATATGCATGCAAGATACTTTTCTTTCCCCACGTGAGTCAGTCCGCGTCAGCGCTCTTTAACCAATCAGATGTGACCTCACCATTTCAACCAATCATAACCCGGCAGGAGCGCAGCCTTAATCCTGTTTACATGAAATAAACCTGCTACCGAGCAGGTTCAAGCTTACGGACATGTTGCTATGACAACAAGTGCGAGATGAGCATCGGAGAACGAAACAATCCAAGATCAGGACAAATCCACAACAATCAAATCCAGCTAACTGAGTTAGCGACGTACGAAGAACACCCCCCAGATCCTGGAGCTGAGAAAACATTAAAGCAGCTATGCAGTTGAAGAACGATTGCAGCCGTGGTGGATCAGTACTTTTGGGAACCAAGTTGTGCCAATTTCCCTGGTAGCAGATTTGTTGCACCTCAGGAATCCACCTATATTATCCAAAAGAGTTCTTTTTCAGTATTTCTGCTATACAGTACAAACTATCCTATTATCTCTACCACTTATTTATTTGTAAAAAATGTTTGGAATTATGTATGATCTTCGTTCCACTTCTCACATGTACACCACTTTGTATTGGTCTTTCACGTGGAATTCCAATAAAATTGATTCATGTTTGTGACTGTAATGTGACAAAATGTGGAGAGGTTCAAGGGGGCCGAATACTTTTGCAAGCCACTGCATATAATCATTAATGCAACTTTGACACTGAAATCCCCAAATGCGAGCTACCAAATACTTACATTTTGTGATGTGGGAGTCATTCCTCCAAGGGCCTCCACTGCCAGCAGCACTTTTGTAGCAATTTTTCTAACTCTTTCGTTGCCCATCATCAATGCAAACTCAAACAACACCTATATGTAAAACATATGAATGATTACACCACCAAAATATGTTTTATATTAACTAATGTTACAATTACAAATTTATGTTTTTAAGCATAAATAATACACAATTCTTAATAACTAATCATTTAAGCTTAACTACTGCATATCCATTTACATAAATACTCACATATTGACCATCTGTCAGACAAGGGTATTTTTTTGTGATGGCTTAGATGCCCCCCTCTGGACTTTTGACCAGCATCTCCACTCCATCTTGCCTAGTGCTTTTCAGCAGTGCCTTTATATGGAAGGGGCTCTGTCCACTCACACTCTTTCCCCAGTTAAACATGTACCGCCACATCCTCTGCGGAAACGACCTCTGGCTGTTGATTCGAAGCGGCCTGAAACATCTTTCTTGGTAGGTGGATTTCGTTGGAGCTGCCAGGCCGAGGCTGTGACTTTTTTTTTTGAGCGCACAGTGAATGTGCCTTATTTTTTGAGACAGGCTCTTGTTGGAGGCAAACTGGAATCAGGAGAATTTTATAAGTGGCCAGATAATTACTTAATGATTAAGTAAGCAAATGCTTATTTAATGCTATCCTTAGATATTTTTTTTTTCTTACTGTAATCATAATGTAAATCACTTGGAGAGCCTGCATCACTTGGTGTCTTTGGTGTTCTTGGTGTATTGGGGCATTCTTGTCTAGCTGTGGCTGTGCTAGAGGTAGGCAGTGACTCTGGCAGTGTCTGTAGTGGACTCTGGGTAGGCGTGGATGGCATCTTTGGTGCTGCTGTCCAAGTCTAGTAGGAGAAGCAGGGTGGAACCACGCAGCTCAGGTGAGAGAAGAATTTCATCTTCATCAATCACAGTCCCATCTTCTTCCAACACTACTGTCAGGTCGATGGTGTGGGTGCATGGTAGGAAGACAAGCTTTTGGGCACCTAAAATCAAGTACAGCAATAACATCAATTACAATGAATATTAATATATCAAAATTGTAAGTAAAAAATTAATTGAAATGCATAAATAATAAATAATATTGGACTCACCTTTCTCCTTCAAATCATTTAATGCTGATGCTGCAATGGCTTTCTTTAAAGTATGTGTGGTATTCCAAACTTTACAGATTGGCATGGTCTATAGTCTGAGATATTTTGTGTAGTAATATTAGATGGTGAGCAAAGCTTATGAAAGTTATATCACACCTGATATCAATCTATAATACAATGGTAATGGTTTCTCCAATATACAGTAATACTATCAATATACACGAACCTTGTAATTAGGTTATTTTTTGTTGTTGTGTATGCACAGGCATCAATGCAACAGGCAATGGAAACGTGGGGGTGATTTTTGTGACTTCTAACATAGTGTTTCTGAAATTATTCAAATAAATGGGTAGAGTAACCACATAATTTACACTGAAAAGTTCCTTCTTCCATTCTTTCAAATTCAATGGAACATATATATTCTGCAAGTAAATGTTAGTGTTCACGGTCAGAACTCCTCAGTGCATATATATAATACATGGTGATGGTGTTGCATTTATGACAAATTATATCTGTACATCAAATACTATATCCTGTTTTATGATTTATGACAAATTAACGTTTGCAATTGCCTGTTATGCTTCGAAACCTACGTTAGTTACGTACATAGATTCACAATCAAGCTAACCGCGTCCGTTAGACTCTAACTGCCACAGAACATTCTAGAATATTAATGCCTATTATTTACCTCAGTGCTCACCTTGTAACATCACACACAAATGTTCTCTGTATGAAACACAATTGCGACGGATACTTTGCAACTTCCACAAATATAAACACATTTCTAACTTTCTAATTTCTTTTTATTAGCTATAAATGTTTCGCGCTTCCACTTTAAAAAGCGGGATCCAGGAAAGGCTGATCACTGCGCATGCTCAGTACCACTCGCTAGACTGCGACGTCACTCTGCCCAGCGCCGCCTATGTGTCGCCACTGATAGCACATCGGTGTTCTAAACTTGTTTTTAGTTTGCAAATCCCGGGGGGTGTTCTTCGTACGTCGCTTGATACATGCTAATTACGTGCTAATTACACTGTGGCTAAGTTGGTTCTTCGAGCACACCTGTTGTTGATGATTAGTATGGCCGGATTGAGTTGTCTAGGATTATTGCGCGTTCGTGCGTTGGTTTAAAAGGCGATATGCATCGACAGCAGAAACACTACAAGCCCTTTGATTGGTTGACGAAATGACAAAAGAACAAGCTCGATTTTTTTTGTAACACCTGTTGTGCGCTGAAATGCCCCCCCCCCCCCCCCACACACACACGTGTTATGCGCTGAAATGCTTCCCTGCCATGGATCCCCCCCCCACCACCACACACACATAATCACTATCAAATATTATATTAGAACATAATATGCACCTACAGTATGTTTTACAAATTACATGAGACAATAAAATAAAATAAGAAATATGAAAATAAATATGTTGTATATGGAAAAATACCGCCTAGTGCCCGAAGTCTCCTGGGATAGGCTCCAGGTCCCCCGCGACCCTGAACACAGGATTAAGCGGTATAGAAGATGAATGAATGAATATATGGAAAAATAGAAATATGAATATTTTTGTTCAATTAGCTTCGTCCAATTTTTCATTATTAAAAAAATATTTTTATTTTATATATATATATATATATATATATATATATATATATATATATTTGCATATTCATGATATATATATATATTTGCATATTCATGATGAACCCCTGAAAAATAAATGTGTTACAAAATAAACATTATACAATAATTTTAATTAACGGCCTTGAGGGCTGTCTCGTGCCTAGAGTTTACTATAATAATAAGAAACCTATGAATTTATGTTCTAATATAATATTTGATAGCAATTATATATATATATATATATATATATATATATATATATATATATATATATATATATATATGTATGCATGCAAGATACTTTTCTTTCCCCACGTGAGTTTAAATAATACATCGGACGCGAAAGCTTCGTTTTTGACAGTTTTAGATTGAATTTCTATATATATTGTGCTAAAACAATATACCATTCTACCATTATCATAAAATTATACACATACACTTTTTCAAAATGTTCTACTAATCGCCTAAATCTGACTACAACATACACCTGGGGTGTGTTCCTCGTACGTCGCTAACTCAGTTAGCTGGATTTGATTGTTGTGGATTTGTCCTGATCTTGGATTGTTTCGTTCTTCGATGCGCTTCTCGTACTTGTTGTCATAGCAACATGTCTGTAAGCTTGAACCTGCTCGGTAGCAGGTTTATTTCATGTAAACAGGATTAAGGCTGCACTCCTGCCGGGTTATGATTGGTTGAAATGTTGAGGTCACATCTGATTGGTTAAAGAGCGCTGACGCGGACTGACTCATGTGGGAAAAGAAAAGTATCTTGCATATATGCCCCCCTGCCATGGATAATCGCTATCAAATATTATATTAGAACATAAATTCCTAGGTTTATTATAAAATATGATATTACAATTATAATAAACCCTAGGCACGAGACAGCCATCAAGACCATTAATACAAATTCTTGTAATGTTTATTTTGTAACATATTTATTTTTCAGGGGTTTGTCATGAATATGCAAATAAATATTTATATATGATAAAAACAAATATTTTTTGGACGAAAATTGGACGAAATTTTTTTTATTATAAAATAACCAATATAAAAGTATACATGTATTTGAAAAAAAAATATAGGCCTATATATATATATATATATATATATATATATATATATATATATATATATATTTTTTTTTTTTTTTTCATATACAACATTTATTTTCAT
>CM060106.1:13444275-13459275 GCA_030522415.1 Channallabes apus
CCTGTTTCTGTAGGTGAAGGAACAGAGATGTAAAATATACAGATGTGTTTTTAGCTATAATCAGTGAAGGAGGCGGTTCCCCAGCGTGTGGAACACAGACCGGAGGCAGGAACGCCCGGCGAGATGATGGTGGGGGGGGGGGGGGGGTGTATGGGGGAGAGCGCTGAAGCTCATAACGAGTGTCTCTACACTAATCCGGAGTGAGATTATCTGTCTTTCAGCAGAATCCTCTCTCTGGGCTTTTACAGGACGGGATGGGGAACCTGCGCATCACCAGGGAGGGCGTGAGGTTAGAGGGCGTGTCCGAGTTCCTGCTTCCTCTGTACGTCAAAGAGATTCAATCCAGACAGGTAAGAGCACCGGTCTGTCTCTGTTTCTCTGTCTCTCTGTCTCTATCTATCTATCTATCTATCTATCTATCTATCTATCTATCTGTCTTTTTGTCTGTTAACTGTCTGTCTGTCTCTCCGTCTGTCTGTCTATCTATGAGCCAGAAAACCACATGCTAATAAGCCACACAGCCCTTGTTAGCATTAGCTTAGCTGCACACATTGTCATTAAATGTCGCCGCATAAAGATGGATCAGAAAAGCCTGGTGCCGCTTCTGTTCTGTAAACTTCACTTTTTTCCTTTCATTGTCATACGTGAGATGTTTTGTTTTGTTTTCCTCCTCCAGACTAGACACAGTATCTTCACTCTGCTTCTTTGCACATGGGTAAGATAAAATGTAAATGCTGATCTTCTAAACAGGAGCTGGCCTTTTCGCCTTGCTGCTGATTTTCGCTGCTAAAGTGAAACTCTCAACTAAAGTCAAGGATCTCTGATTCTGTTTCAACCTTGGAGCTAATCGAGGCTCGAGCCCTTCGCTAAATCAAACCCGCACAATGAAATGTATCGTTATCAGCTCGGAGGAGCGTTTTATTTATGCGACAGGGTTTAAGCTTAAACTCAGAGGCACCAAATTTATGTTTACAGAACAGTTAGGATAAAAGAGGTCAAGGTCCTCGCTGGCCAAGTTTAAGAGGAAATCACAGCAGAAAGAAAAGAGAATTTCAAGGGACGTTTTGCTCGATTTAAACCTACAAAATGTTCATTATCCAGCTCTTTGATTCTAAACGTGCTTTGTATTGATACAAACCTTAAACTGTCTTTTTACCAAATGGGAAGCTTCCAGAACAAGTCATGATGCAACCCTCTCAGCATTATATCCATACAGTAGGTCCTGTCTGAGAATTTGTCTTTCTCGGCTGAGAAGCAGACAGCATTACTGCCAGGTTGATGGGTCATAATGATGTTCCAGTGGAAAAAAAAAAACCCTGACTGACACGTCTCGCCTGTCGGAGCTTGTTCGATCCCTTAAGGGGACGAGGGCAAATTTGCTGAGGTTACCAGTCCATTTAAGTGGACGACATTTCAGACGTTTGGCTTGTGAGTCTGAACGAGAAATGAGCGCAAACAGGACCAATCATGGAGCAATACGCCTGGCCTGTAACCTTTGACCTTGAGCTACTTTACAGGAGATGATGCGCGTTCGGAAACGTGTTCTATTTTTACCTAAACCCTTCCAAAACTTTTTTTTTTTTTCCACTAGAAGAAAATAAGACATAATTACAGGTTTATAATAATAAACCAGTCTGGACCTCATCCTGTAAATATGCAAAACAGTGCGATGCTAATTGGGCTAATTACGCTTCCAAAAACAGAACTGTTATTTCGGTTTTCCTTCTTTCCCAGTCTTATTCTCGTTTGCACTTCATTGTTCTGTAGGTCTCGTCCTTGTCTTTAGCTCTTAAACTGGTGAACATGCTTATTCTTAAACAAATAATCCCCTTAGTCAGTCTTTCTATCCTTGCACAAGCTCTTGTCTTCCGTTCTATATCGGTGGCTTTTAACCCAACATGTATGATGGAAGGCTTGATGAGATGAGATTAGACTTTAGTGCTTTACACTGATGATTCGAAAAAGCTTCTATAATGCATGAGAGAAAGCTCCAGGCAACCTGGGTGCCACATTGCGTTTCTGCACACTGGTGTAGACTGGAGCTCCACCGTGGAGGACGGGAGCTGAAATCAGGTTTATAGTCTTCATGTGTCAAATCCGCATACAGTAAGTAGCTGCACCGACCTTGCAAAGCGAGACAGAATCGCAAAATACTATCTTGTTTTTATGATGGAATTATTTCCTGTAATCAGCACAGGTAATACCTATAACAATGTGGCACCAGTGGCCGGATTTTCCCCCAGGGCTTTATTGATGTAAGCACGAACCACATCCGTCAATGCGGCCTGGTTAAGACCTTTGGTGTTAGCATCAATGCAAAAATCTTAGCATGATAGCAAGCGGAATATTCTTGAATTTAGCCAAATCTATTTATAATTTATATAATCTGTTTGTAATCGCTTTCTGGTAAGCAGGAAGTCTGTCAAGTCGTACAGGATGAAAACTTGACTATGATAAACCTGGTAACTTGGTACTGTATGTCATGCTACTGTATACAAAGTTAGAGAAAACACTGAGCAGGAATTGGTCAGCACTCATTTTTCTTTCTTTCTATGAATAACATTTTCACAGTTAAAGTGAAATCCGAATATAAAGCTGAGATCTGCTTTGATTTTGGTGAGGCAGCGGAGAAACTGGGTTAGCGATGGTTTTCTAGAGTCGCCTGATTATTACCAGGGCGAATAAATGTGTGTGTGTGTGTGTGTGTGTGTGTGTGTGTGTGTGTGTGTGTGGAGAGACTTATGGGTTTGGCCTGGTTTTTTTATTTTTTATTTATTTATTTAATTTTTTTTATCCTGCTGTGCTCTTTTCTAATTGTCTCCCACGGGACAACATAAGAGCTCATCACTGCAAGCAGAACTGAATAAAGCAGGAAAAGATTTATTTTTACCTTCTCTTACTTTTTTTCCCCTGTCTCTTAAAAAAAAGAAAAGAAAAGAAAGAAGAACCAAGAAAAGGAAAAGCTGGAACAGAAAATCTCCAGTGGCCGTTGCTGGGATAGCTGCGTGGGGACATTTCTTTGACAAAAGATCCCTTACTGTATCTAAGCATTTAAAAAAAAATTGTTTGATGCTCAGGTTATAGCCCTCTTGTCTTTTGACCAAAGCTCCTTTTTTTATCTTCTTTTTGTCATTTTTATCTCCATTGCTTCAGGTCCAGCCCACGTTGGCAACAAGTTGGATTTCTGCAGGAGTCACGTTTAAAATCGGTGGGCCTTTGGATCTGCAGTGATGACGACGTTTAAGTGAAGTGGTTTTGTCCAATGTTTATGGGCTTTAAAGAAAGGCTGAGTGCTAAGCTTTATGGTTTAACCGTTTATATTTGTAGCATTCTAGAATGAGAAACAATATGGTTCTAAGAATGGCTAAGCTCAGCTGCTAGCACAGCGTTCTTGGAGACTGCATCTGAGTGAAAGCGATTTAGTTACCAAATATTTATGCAAAATTTACATGAGGAGTCTCCAGAGGCAGCACTTGTAACACTCATACCCCTTTTCCATCAAAGTGAACCCAGTGATACAGTAGTCTGGTGCTAGTGCCGGTTAAGGGCCATTTCAATCACGAAACATGACGATCAGAGAGACAGTCCGGGGGACGTGTTTCACCGATGTTCACAAAAATATTTTCATTCGGTGGCATATAAAAGAACCAACTTAGTGGTGGCTGAGATGTCAGGGTTCACTCAGTGTTTAAGTTATCAATATCATTTTAACAAATCAATTATAAGCTAAGCTGCCTTATAAACTAAGCTGCCTATTTGAATGAAAATATTTTTGTGAACATTGGTGATTGGAAAGGTCCCAGGTTCCAACCCCACCACCACTGTTGGACCCTTGAGCAAGGCCCTCAACACTCAACTGCTTAGATGTATCAAGATCTCCCACCAAGAGGGTTTAGGAGTTGAATCTCAATTTTGGTCTGTCTGCGAGGAGTGTGCATGTTGCCCACAAGTGCTTGGTGGGTTTTCTCTGGTTTCCTTCAACAGTCCAAAGATGGCTGCTGATGAAGAACTACCTCCTAGCTCTGGTGAATACTCCATCTATGTTCTGCTTCTAAAAGTGACAACCATATGACATCAACTCCTTCATCCAGAAAATGTGAGAATGTTTCCATCGAATTTCTGACACTGGAGACTTCTTCTGATTACACGTTTTTGATGAGCGGTTACTATAGAAACGATAATGTCTTAGAGTGTAAATTCGCCTCCTACCTCCAGGGTTGTTAGGGGTTTGAATCTTGCATTCGGTTTGTCGAGTTAGCTTGGAGGGTTTACTTCGGTTTCCTTTAACTGGTCCACTCAACAGGTGCTCATTCAGACACTGGGCTGCTGCATGTCTCTCTCCAGGCAGGTCTGCCTCTGAGCAGCTGATCCAGAATAAAGCTATATGACTTCTTCTTCTCAACCCTCCTGGAGCTACTCCTTAATCTGCTGCCTCATGCCGCAAAGATGTATGCTGATTGATGATTCCAGATCACACAGAGTGTGTAAGTGAGTATGTGCAAAGTACTGTAGGCACTCATCCCCTGCAGTGAGTTGGCACCCCATCCCGTGGGTGTATCCCCCAGCAAACCCCGGAATGGATCCAGGTACGAGAAGAATCTTCGTAATGCTATCAGTGACTCTGCTTTCTCCCACCACCTTGTCACTCAGGGTTTCTTTTGTTCCTCTCACAGATACATATAGCAAACCTGTACCCGCCAACCTGCAAAGTGTTTCTGATCGAGGCCTACCCATAATTAAATTTAATCGCTAATTAATAAAGTCAGGATGCTATGGCGTTTCCCTTCGAGCGCGACACGGGGTGGTCTGGGTATTTGTGGGCTCCCGCCAGTGTAAGTGCGGCAATCGGACAAAGCCACAGCGGGCACAGGGTGACCCAGGTAAAAACAGCGTCTCATTAAGATTTAACAGCTTCTCGGCATGATACAAAGCGCTGAGCGCATGATAAGAGGAATATTAATTTTGCCCCGTTGAAAACTGAACACACACACACACTGGACGAAGTGCTGCTGAGCTCCGATTGTTCTCAGCAGCAGCAGCAGATTTAATCCATAATTCCATTCCAGAACTTTAATGGATTAGAAGTACGTAATTTTTTTTTCTTACTTGATCTTAGTGGACGTGCCCGGATTTATTAACAAGACGACCCAGTGCCTATACCAGTAATAGCACGATAGGGTTCGCCCACTTTGCTTTGAAGGTCGGGGTCGGAAATGATGCGAAGCGCGAAACCTTATCCATGACTACATGACGGGTAATGAGGTCGTGCTCTTCGTGATGGCTAATTAAGAGGACAAACAAACTAATTACCTTGTCTTACCACCTCCTACTGACACACACACACACACACAAACCAGGCATATGGTAAGCCAGCCTTGTGTGTGCCCTCTTTTTAGGTAAAATTAATTAACGGATGGTGCATGAATAATTAAAGGAGCATGTTGACATTACGCGTCTCGGTGCAACGTTTAAACTGTAAGGACAGAGAGGATAAATGGTCAACTTTGACAATGAAAGAAATCATTACAAGTGTGTATGTGGCTGTATGTCTGAGGGATGGGAATCCGGTTGAACGAGTGATTTCCCGACTGTCTCTGCGTGAAGATTTAACTCCTAGCTCTCGTTAAGCGCTACGACCGAGTTTCTGAAAAAAGACAAGACGTGGCATCAACTTGTTCATCCTGAGGTTGTCAGAAAGTTTAAACTGACATGTGATACTCCTTCTGATTACTAGTGTTTGATGAGCAGTTTCTATGGAAACAATCAGATCTTTTTGAACAAGCGCATTTTGGACCAATCAGAAGCCAGGATTCTAAATTCAACACTAAAAGTTTTCAAGCTGTCATGGAAGTTGATATTTTGATAACGATATAAAAAAAATTTTTTTTTTGACTTCGAGTTAGGTCGTCTTAAACCTACACACTCGTCTAATCCTGGTCATCAGGTCAGTTCATCCTCAGCAATCTTCTACGCCAGATTTCACCTCCCACAAGTGCCAGGGAGCTTATGCTACACTTCTTCTTCTTCTTGACCCTGAGCTGCTCAGTTCTGCACTTGAAGTGAATCCTGTCTCACTCGTAAGCTCCGGGTGTATAAATATAACGCGCCTCGTTTCTTTGTCCCGGTTCGAAAGTGTACAGAGAAAGCGAGGCGAGCTGGAGATTTAGCGGCGATGTTTGCGCAGGCAGACCAGGACGGAGTTTAACCGAGACAAAGATAACTCACAAGAATCACAGGAGAGGAGAGGAGATCATAAACGGGGAAACGTCGTGATGTTAGCTTTCCGCTAACCCGGGCGCTAATCTGGCCAACACGTTTGTGCCATGTGTAGTGTACTGTACGTAGAGCTCGGTGTTTCAGTGTGTCACATTTACATTCATCCTATGGATGAAGGAGGGAAAAGACAAATGTGTGCTCTACATATTCCTTTTTTTTCCCTGGAAGGAAAAGCCTCCTGTCATCTACAAAGAATCTCTAAGGATTCCCCTTTAACTTACAAGATTTATGCTTTTTCCATAAGTATATGCACCCCTTGAGCTTTTGTATACTTTGTAGCCTTGATCTGGATTTTATGTCAAGATTCTACACAAAAGCACGCACTGTAATAAAAAGAAAGGGCGAGGGGTGAAAGAAAGATAGTTTGGGAAAGAATCTAATAGGGCCAAGAGAAAGTTCTAAAAAAGGAGTTTTCCTGGTATATATATCGCAAATGTTGAAAAATCCCACAAATTGATGACCCTATCAGTATAGGTTCATCGAGGAGCTCATCACTTTTTCTTTTGTTCATTTTTATAAAAGAAACGAACAAACATGCAATCATGTAAAACAACTGAAGATGCAGTGATACGATAGGAGATCACGAGTCATTCTTTTGGAGAACAAGTCCACCTGTGTCTGAGTGAAAAAAAAAAAAAGAAGTAAACTTGGGTAGCATCTGTGCAACACAAAATCCATGGAATCCGCTCAGAGATTTAGCACACAGCAAGAAGGCTGGATGAGGAATCGAACCCAGGGAAGCTGCTGTAGAGAAGGGGTGCGAGTGATGAAACCGAGTTTCTCATCTCAGCGTGATGTGGAGACGCAATAAAAACAGGTCCGAGAGTGGAGTCGAGGTAAGGAAGTGGTGATTCACAGTATCGCTGACTGCTGACAAGTTGAAGGATGAGCAGTGAGGAGGGAGCTTGCTCCGGCTTTGTGTATGGTGCCGATGATCTTATCAAACGCATGGCCTGTTTTCACTATTCCGTTAGAGAAGAGATGGGAGCATGTCAGAACAGGACGTTTGATGAATGAGCAGGGTTGAGCGTAGCGTTCTTACTATCGCTCGCCTGTCTGTCTATCTGTCTTTATATCGATCTGTATTGTGTTGAACTTTTCACCATTCTGTAATGTTCACAACCTAGAACTGAAATGGACTCGCTGTCAGAGATCTGCACAAAATAATCATAGGATTTGGGTGGAAGGAAAAAATCGGTATAGATCGCAAATAATCACTTATTTATGACTGCAGAAGTATCCAGTTCCGTTACTGGTGCTCCGGAATTTTTAAAGCCTTCGGTGTTCTCTTAAAATTTTCTGAATTACTATATTTTATTGAAAAATTTAAGCTGATTGAGCCATATCTACCGTTTGGTTGAGGTATGCTCCATAATGCATTGTCAGTATACCATGACATATGTATTGATACTTTTAGCATGAAGTGACATCTCAACCATTTAGAAGAGACATATTTTGAGATCTGATCTGTAAAAAAAAAAATAATAATAATAACAATAAGAATTATTGTAAATAATATTTTTTCCCAGCATTTTAAAGGGTTAAACAAAGACCTGATTATTTTCTGCAACTCACAGTGAAAATGTATACTGGTTTTGATAATTCAATTCAATAAAATTTTATTTGTATAGCGCTTTTAACAATTGACATTGTTTCAAATCAGCTTTACACAATCAAAAGAATTAATTATGTTTGTATGGAATGTGAATGTGTATGAATCAAAATGGTCATATAGTCCCTGGTGAGCAAGCCGCGGGCGACAGTGGCAAGGAAAAACTCCCTGAGATGGTAATAGGAAGAAACCTTGAGAGGAATCAGACTGAACAGGGAACCCATCCTCATCTGGGTGAAACGGATACAGTAGCAGGAAATGATTGGCATTTATACAGTGTGTTAGGTGGCAGGTAGTTCAGCTATAATAGTTGATGTTAATTGATGTTAAAATGGAGTCCAGGTAGTTATTGGAGACTCAGGTAGACTTGTTTCAGCAGCTGTTTCTCTGAGGACTTGAAAATTCGATAGTTCAGGACTGGAACTTTCTACAAGTCTATCTGAGTCTCCAATAACTACCTGGACTCCATTTTAACATCAATTAACATAAACTATTTTATCTGAACTGCCTGCCACCTAACACACTGTATACAGTGAATGCAGATCATTTCCTGCTATCTGTTTCACCCAGATGAGGATGGGTTCCCTGTTCAGTCTGGTTCCTCTCAAGGTTTCTTCCTATTACCATCTCAGGGAAAAGTTCCAGTCCTGAACTATCGAATTGTCAAGTCCTCAGAGAAACAGCTGCCAACACCAGTCGAGGCCAGAACCGTCTTCTAAGTAGAGAGCATCAGCCCCAGACACCAGACGCATCCCAAAGAGACACACAGGGCATCAATGTGACGAGATCTCCAACCAGAAGCGGGCACCAGGATGGGTCAGACAGGTCCGGAGGGCAGAGGGAATCTGGATCACTGGCAGCTCAGGAATGACATGTGTAGCTCGACAGAGAGAGAGAGAGAGAGAGAGAAAGAGTGAAAGGGGGACACAGGGAAGAGAAAGAGGGGGAGAAAGAGAAGAAAGCTCTGCCCCAGCTGTAGTTTTCATAATACGCGGTACTGACAAGCAGCCTGCATCCTTTGATTGAAGTAGGCGTGGCGGACCGTAAGACACTAGCAGTTTGCTCAGATACTGCGGCGCGAGACCATTTACTGCTTTATACTGTATGTGAAGAGTAGTATTTTAAAATCAATGTGAAATTTCACAGGGAGCCAATGCAGTGAAGATAGGATAGGGGTGATGTGCTCATATCTTCTGGTTCTAGTGAGGACTCTCGCTGCTGCATTCTGGACTAGCTGAAGCTTGTTTATGCACCTAGCTGAGCAACCAGACAGTAAGGCATTACAATAGTCCAACCTAGAGGTGATAAAAGCATGAACTAGTTTTTCTGCATCGTTTAGCGACAAAATATTTCTTATCTTGGCAATATTTCTGAGGTGAAAGAATGCTATCCTGGTGATATTATCTACTGTACATGAGCTTCAAATGAAAGGCTGAAATCTATAATCACGCCGAGGTCTTTTACTGTTGCACTTGACGGAACAGAAAGGCCATCTAAAGTTACAGTGTGATCTAAAATTTTACTCCTAGCTGTATGCGGTCCTATGACTAGAACTTCTGTCTTATCCGGATTAAGCAGAAGGAAGTTAATTAGCATCCAATTTCTTATGTCCTGCACACATTGCTCAACTTTAGTAAGCTGGTTTTTCTCATCAGGTTTTGCTGAGACATATAACTGTGTGTCGTCAGCATAACAATGAATATACCATGCTTACAGATTATGTTGCCCAGAGGAAGCATGTAAAGGGAAAAAAGCAGTGGGCCTAAAACTGAACCCTGCGGAACGCCAAACTCCACTAGAGAACTTGCAGAATAATCACAGTTTAAGTCTACATACTGATAACGATCGGTCAAATAGGATCTGAGCCAGGAGTGTAGTAAATGTAGTAATTCCTACTACATTTTCTAATCTGTGAAGAAGAATAGCATGATCAGTGGTGTCAAAAGCTGCACTGAGGTCGAGTAATACAAGCATAGTTACACAACCCTGATCAGAGGCCAGTAGGAGGTCATTTACTACAGTACTTTAACGAGTGCTGTTTCTGTGCTGTGATGAGGCCTAAATCCTGACTGATACAGTTCATGTATGCCATTTCTGTGTAGATATGAGCATAGCTGCTCCGCTCCTATCTTTTCCAGAATCTTAGAGATAAAGGGGAGGTTTGATATTGGCCTGTAATTGGACAGCTGACAGGGGTCGAGGTCAGGTTTCTTAATTATTGGTTAGATAACTGCTAATTTAAAAGATTTTGGAACATAACCAATCCTGAGTAAGGAATTAATTATTCTCAACAACGGTTCTGTTATTACTGGTGCTATCTGTTTAAGAAAATGTGTCGGTATAGGATCTAATATACAGGTTGATGAATTTGCAGAAGAGATGAGTGAAAAGTTCATTCTCTTCAAGAGGAATAAAGTATTCTAGGTTTGAATCTGACATGGCTACGTTAACATCTGCATCAATGACATTGTTCGGTTTCAAAGCCTCAATTTTATGCCTGATATTTACAATTTTATTATTAAAAAAAGTTCATGAAGTCCTCACTATTGCATGATGTTGTTGTGGAGATTTCTGTAGTGGTCTTATTTCTGGTTAATTTGGCTACGGTATTAAATAAAAATCTAGGATTATTTTAATTTTCTTCTATAAAAGTGGAGAGATACGTTGATCTAGCTTTCCTATAGTTCAGGATGCTCTCTTTCCATGCTATTCCATGCTCTAATTTCCGAGCGGTTTGTATTAAAGTGCGCGTGTGATCGTTATACCAGGGAGCGAGTTTCTTATCTCTGATAATTTTTCTTTTAGCTGGAGCTACATTATCTAAGGTACAGTACAACGAAATGTCGACTCTAAATATTCAGTCACCTGATCGAGTTCTGTGGGGTCAGACGTTGATCTAATCGAAGTTGGTAACTCTGGGAGATTACTGATAAAACTCTGTGTGGTAGTTGATGTGAATGTACGTTTAATACAGTAGCGCGGTGCTGTGCGTACATTATCACTGTAATTGAGACAAGATAGTGATCTGAGAACTTCAGGCAGTGGAATTGTGAATAATTTTCTTGTACTTAATCCGAAGAATATTGTTAAATCTAAAGTGTGACCTGCTTTATGAGTGGGTCCTACTACACACTGATTTACTCCTACTGAGTCCAGTATGGACATAAATGCTGTTCTCAGAGGGTCTTCTGGATTCTCAAAATGAATATTAAAATCTCCAGCAATTAACACTTTGTCTATAGAAATGACTAGGTTTGAGATGAAATCTGCGAATTCACTAAGAAATTCAGAATACGGCCATGGAGGTCCGTATATTATAATTAGTGGAATCGACTGAGCTGACTTAATATACTTAAGTACACTTATGTTACTATAGAGAATTTCAAATGAATTAAATTTGTGTCCGTGTTTTTGTACGATAGACAGATTATCATTATGAATAACTGCGACGCCTCCTCCTCTACCAGTTAACCGAGGCTGGTGTATGTAGCTGTATCCAGGAGGACTAGCTTCATTTAGAGCAGTGGTTCTCAAAGTGTGGGGCGCGCCCCACTAGTGGGGAATACAGACATGACAGGTGGGGCGCAATGAACTGGAGGAAATTAGTGAAAAATAACAGGAAAGTACCTATTCTAATTCATGCTTTTCTTTATTGATAATGAAGAGCGTACACTCAAAATTAAACAATCACACACAAATAAATGGATCATTAATACAAGTAAATTTAAAATAACATCAGTTGTGGGCCGGGAGAAAAAGTGGAACCATAGTGGAACAATAACGGTTTAACGTCGGAAATAAACCGTGCTGACCATCAAATTACATTTTACCCCGCTGGGATGCGCACGTACAAAACAGGCATGGCAAGGCAGAAACAATATTAAACAGTCCTGACATTTTAAATAAATTGATTTTAAACTCAGTGGGTCACGCAGGTTTGTGATTCGAGCAGCGCTGCGCGATCCACCGGGCTGCGCAAATAAACCAGATCATCACTGCGCTATCCAGATAGTCGCGCTGCGCTGTATTTGCGCAGATATTTGGTTCAATCGGGTGCCGCGGTTTCGTCCCACTTTTGATGTGTTTGGCTTCACATACACTTCGACAATGGAAGAAGACGGTGCAGCAGCAGTGAGTGCATCGTCTGTGGTGTGGAATTGGTTTGGGTAGAAGAAAAGTGATACGAATGAGATGATTTGGAAGGTACACAAGTGCACTGTTTTAACAAGTGGTGGAAACACGTCAAACCTTTTCTATCATCTGAAATCCAAGCATCCAAACGAATATGGCCAAAGTAAAAAGAATGCGGCAAACCTCAGCAATTCACAGTTTAAATAAAATTACATAAAAAAATAAAATTATGTAAAACTATTTCTTTGTGTTTTAATTTTTATTTATGCATTTTCAGATACAAATTGCTATATTGTGATATATATCGTTATTGAGTTAGAAAATTGCTTCTACCGTGATAGAAGATTTTGGTTATATCGCCCACCCCTAATGAAGCCTATCTTGAGCTTGGATTCATGGTGGGGATGGTGGGGGCAGAAGAGATACACGTGTGTGTTTTGTGTCTTATACCGCTGGCAGCAGACCGCATGAGACCCAACAAATTAGAAAGACACTTAGAGACAACACACTCCAGTCACGTTAATAAACCATTGGATGTCTTTGAAAGAAAGCTGTCAGAATACAGACAGCAGGAAAATCACATGGTAACATCTGAATCAGTGGACAGCAAAGCACAAATGGCTTCATTCAAAGTTGCATACAGAATTGGCCAGTGCAAAAAAACTACAAACGATTGCTGAGCAGCTAATAAACATGGGGTCAATTATGCAAAGATATGTGACAACGTAAGCCTTTTATAACAATTGCACGTGTATTTTATCTTTTTTTTAACTTGGTGGTGTTTGATCGTATTGGTTTAGGAATTGATATTTCAATAAGCAGTAAACTTGGCCGATTTTGTTATTATTTTGTTGACAAGTGGGGCTTGATAATTCGCTCACCCCCTTAAGTGGGGAATGACAGAAAAAGTTTGAGAACCACTGATTTAGAGCTACATACAGTACTAGTCCTGTTTAACCCAGGGTTCAGCATGTACCACTATCTTAGAGAACCTGTGCTGTCCTAGAGCCCTAAGATTACCTGCTATGTCCGGTGCTCTGGCTCATGGGATACACCTAACCACTGCCGCTGGCACCCCTAACGGTTTAGCTAATGTCATGTGCCTCAGTATAGAGTCTCCTATAACCAGAGCTCTTTCAGGTTTCTCAGCGGGTGCAGCACTGAGGAGAGCAAACCTGTTGGACACGTGAAGCGCCGCCGAGTCGTCACCCACTCGCCCCGCTGTGAGGGCTCTAATGCCGGAGTCGGGGGCTGTTTATCTCCGCCTGCGGCACCCAGACTGTCCGCTACGGGAATAACGCTGCTCTCACACTCTCTAACCCTCTCTAAAGTCTGGATGCGCTCCTCTAACGCTGATATCTTCTCCGTCAGAGTGCTCACTAACACACACCTATCACAAGTAAAATTATCGCTAATGACGGGGGAAGAATGTCTAAACATCCTGCACTCTACACACTGAACAAGCTGAATGGTAGACATTATAACGTACCTCTGTGTCGGAGTTTTAGTTGTTTGGAGCTGAATTCTGTTTGTTGTTCTTAGACGAGGAAACTCGCGCGTCCTCCAAAAATCGCAGAAAAAAGGCGAAGCCGAATAGTATGAAGATGTAAAAGCTACTTGCTATTATTATTATCGTATAAATGGAAAAGCTATGTAATTTAAACGCTGATACAAACGCGAAACTTTCGCGGCAGGGTTCCAAAACCGGAAGCTACGTCCATATCATGATATCATGTTGAACATTATGCTTGGTTCCTCGGTTGTATCTCTATTTTATTCTTATTTTACCTGTTTACTGGCCCCTGACCATGTCATGGTCATGCACTTTCCTTTTTTTTTTTAATAATTTAAATCCCCTTGTAAGAATTTAACATTATGGGATGTATGATAACGTGTACTACATGCACAGCAAAGTATAGTGGATTATTATTATTATTATTATGATTAGAGCTGTAGCTATAGAACATTTTAGTAATCAAGTATTCTACCAAAAATTTAATCGATTAATCAAGTAATCGGATAAAATGTACTTTTGTTTAATTAAACAGCAATGTAAAATATTTAAGGATTAATAAAGATACATTTTCTTTACTAACTTAGAGAAAATAACTTTTATTTTTTCAAATGCATACAGTATTTTGTCCAAAATAAACATTATCATTATTCACAATACAAGGAATAGTTTATACCCCTATCTCACCTATGCCGTTTGACTCACGGTGAGATGCGCTGTTAGGCACCATGAGCCACCGCGATTGCCCGACGACATTCCCCTGACGTTCCGTGAAGTTCTGCAAGGTCTGCAAGCTTCCGCGAGGACTGCTAAAAAATATTTGTTGAATGTTAAATTTTTTTAACTCGTTACTTTTTTTTTTCGCGCGGAAAGATGGAAACATAATCGCAGCGCCAAAACTCGCGGTGAATCATGATGAACCGTTCTTCCGGCCACCGCACGAAACCTCGTAGGTGAGATAGGGGTATTAAAAGTGAGTGAGATGAATTAAGTGCATTACAGAGCCATACATTCTTATTTTAAAGCCTTTTCTCAGATGCAAAAACTAAAAAAAAAAATGGTAAAAACTAAGGCACACATTAAAATAAATAATTATACAAAAACAGTAAGGTGTGCAAGTACTTTCAGAATTAAAAGTTTCAAAATCTACAGCTCAGGAATAACATATAAGCCTTTACTGACTGTCGTTTTCTCTTGCTGCTTTTTTCTTCTCTTGGCTCGCTGATAATTTTATCGCTCCCTTCCATTCGCATATCGCAGCCCGCACCAGAACGCTCCCTCAAATTAATACACAGCTAACTGTTTGCGTCTCCTTCTGCTTTTTGGGTGACGTAAGCGCTTCTTCTTCGTTGGTGTTTACTGGTTGCTTGCATCCGGAAACGCACTTTGTCAAAAATGCGCTGTCAACAAATAATTGCACAAAACCATAATGCAAGCTTTTAAAATTTATTAAACGAAGCTCGAGGCA